>VXBP01006807.1:36101-77830 GCA_013400115.1 Rhinopomastus cyanomelas
ATCCACCCCAGGATGCTGTTGGCCCTCTTGGCCACAAGGGCACATTGCTGGCTCATTGTCATCCTGCTGTGCCCCAGGTCCCTTTGTCCTACACTGCTCCCCAACAGGTCAGTCTGCAACTTATACTGGTATCTGGGGTTGTTCTTGACCAGATGTAAGACTCTACACTTACCCTTCTTATACTTCATTACATTTCTCCCTGCCCAGCTCTCCAGCCTGTCCAGGTCTCATTGAATGGCAGCACAGTCTGCTGGGGTGTCGGTGACACCACCCAGCTTTGTGTCATCAGCAAACTTGCTGACAGTGCATGCCAATCCCTCATCCAAGTCATCAATGAATAGATTGAACAGGACCGGTCCCAGCACCGATCCCTGGGGCACTCCACTAGATACAGGCCTCCAACTAGATTCTCTCCCACTGACCACTACTCTATGACTTCTATCCTGCAAACAGTTCAGGAATTCCTAAAGCAGGAATTTGTCCCACCTTTTCTCATGCTTCGAAAGCAGTAAGCTGAGCTTAACTTAATGGAGGCAGAAATTACCTTTCCAAAAGTTATTGACACTAATGAGTGCAATTTCATAGTCTTCCACAAGACATGGCGAGGTTTCCTCTTGCTCTAATGAGCAACTAACTGCAAAAGCTTGTTTTGACTGCATTAAGAAGTCATTTACAAGGAAAGTTTTTCCTTTAATAACCAAAGTAGAGTTCCTTCACCTGAAACTTTTTTGAGACATTCAAATGCTAATAAAGTAATTCAGATCACTAACTGTTTATTCAAAAAGAGGGCAAAGAGTTAATTAAGGAGCTTATCAGAAATAAACTTTTAAATTAGGTCTTAGGTGCAAAGTAGCCACAGAATCACAGACTTACTGAGATTGGAATAGACCCCCGAGATCATCAAGTCCAGCCTATGACCTGACATTATGACATCAGCTAGACCGTGGCTCCAAGTGCCTCTTCCAATCTCTTCTTGAATGCCTTCAGGGATGGCGACTCCACCACTGCTTTGGGCAGTCCTTGCCACTGGCTAATCACCCTTTCTGCGAGAAATTGCTTCCTAGTATCCGACCTAACCCTCTCCTGGTGCAGCTTCAGGCCATGATCAGCATGGTTCAGGTCACATATCAACATCTAATTTACAGCAAAAGGTGTTCAGTGTCAGTGACCATGAACTTGTAGAGTACAACACAAGCACATTTTACACCAATGTTCTTCGTTTCTGATTCTCCTACTTCCTTTTATCCATATAATGATTTAAACCATAGTAATTCTTCTTTTGAGATAAGTCCCTGCAGTCTTTCATCCTGTATCTACAGCATAGAAATTACTGAATGACTGCTTACTTCTGTGACTCCTTGTCCCCAAATTCATGTGGTAGTCTCAAAATCTGTTGAGGACACTGCATTAGGAAACACCTCCGTCAAGCAGCTAATTATACAAGTGTGCTACTCTGTGATGACATAGTCACTTTCACTTTCATTTAGGTTTTTGTTCCCAAGTCATGCAGATTCAGCCCTCTGTAAGCTGCAGGTGGACACCATCACACGGGGACATGAACAGGCCATGCTGCTGAAGAGCACCAGAACCACAAGTCACTCAATCATTGCTAGAGTTTGACTTTAAAAACTCTTTGCATTGGCTCAGCCCTGCAGAACTGATCCTGAGGCCAATGAAGTATGTGTGCACAACAAGAAGTATAGAGCATAATCTATTCTTCCTAAATCAAAAGCAGGGTGCACCAGTCAGGATATCAACCCAAAGACAGGAAGTTAAGTTCTATGGGAATAGGAAACTTGTGTGAGAACAGCTTAAAAATGTGTACAACAATCCTTGTTCCCCCTCTCCTTTCCATTGGTGAGAAATTCACCAGCCAGTAGTCTTCTGTCTTGACAGAAATACTCAGGAGCATTTTATGAAGTGAAATTAAATGTATATATTATATCTGTATATATATGTGTGCGAGTAGGTATATGTGCAGCACAGAATCCACACATCCTGACTCAATACAAGCTAACGTACCGCCTTGATGGCCTAAACAGTAACCTCCCAGGGGTTACTGGCACCCAGTACAGCTCCCCTTCACCTCAACTGGGGTACATAGTCCACACTCTTGCCACAATGCAGGCAGGATGTAACCAACATGTGGACACTTAGTGGGTCATCAAAGCTCCCTGTACACCCTGTCATTCTGCTGCCACAGACTGGGAACTTGCTGTTCAGGTTTGACTGGCTACGACCAAGGAAGTGCTTGATACAGGCTTCAGACTCTCCTCTGCAGAATTGTTGAAAAGTACATTTTTTTTGGCTTCTATTGCTGAAAACATATAGTGAGAGGCAAATATTGCTCATGCTGTCAGTTCTGAAGGTTTTATTGTAAATTCTGCACAATTTAATAAAAAGACAAGGCCACACGCACTGGAAGATAAAGGCTACCTACCTCTTATTTATTTTATACGCTTACAGATTTCATGTATTTAATTACTGCATGCATTCACAGGTTTTACTTTACAAATTTACATAATGGTTTCCAAAATACATTCTCAGTTCTCATAGATCCTATGAAACGGATAAGGAAACGATTACAAATATTTTCTTTAAACCAGACTCAAGAATCCCTTCCATATTGTATTAATTCTTGTTGGGAAGGTAGGGTTTTATTCAATACTTTATAACACCCTTGTTTTGTTGTAATGCTGTTTTAATGGGGGTGTCTTATTGAAGCATGGACATCAATTTAATTAGTCCTGTGCCAGCTATGCCCATACTGAGAGAGATCAGTAGCATGAGAAGAAAAAGAACATTATGGCCTGTTTGCCTTGAAGTTCAGTCTGATTAAATGATGCTCTTGCAGACCTATGAAATCAATTAGGGAATACTTGAGAAGACAGCCAAGGAAAAACTGCTTGAGGCTGTAACAGCTTAAATACCTTGTCTTGATGTTAGGCCTGTGAAGCTATTAGACTCCAGCCTGGACTGCATTAGCACTATGAAGATCAGCCGCTAATCCCATAACCACACTGGCTGCCTCTCTCCTCTCCTGCCCAGGCTTTTACATGAATTGTTTCTAGCAGAGGTGAGAGAAGATGGAGCACTGGAGATGTATCAGGCAGCATCAAATACTAATCTGGATAAAATGTAAGTACATGAAATGTTTGAGTTTCTTCCTTAAATAATATATCCATCTGTGATTCCACACGGAGTAGTTTCTTTTGTCATTTGTTCCTGACAGGTTTTGACACTGGAAAGAAAAATTCTAGCTCCTTTCATACTGAGAGTATGTCAGTATTTTAAGACTACTTATGCAAGAAAGTGCTGTAATTGGAGGACATGTCCAGAGAAACTCCAGGGGATTCTGGATAAGCTAAGGGCAAATTACACTGGAACACGATGGAAAATAATTTTCTGTCTTCCTTGGGGATTTTTCACATGAATAGGTTTTCCAAACCTAGAGTTTATTTGCTTATTTATTTACCAATATAACAGTATTAATTAACATTTGGAGTTTGAGAACTTTTATCAGGTGATTCCTTCATATTTTTTACATCTTTGTATTATATACAAACATAGTTTGTCTAATAATTTTGTATTTTAATGCGTGTGCCAGAGCAGAGATTTCCCTGCAGCCCATAGAGAAGACCATGGTGAGGTAGGCTGTCCCTCTGCAGCCTATGGAAGTTAACAGTGGAACAGAAATTCACCTGCAGCTTATGAAGGACCCCACACTGGATGAGGTGGATACACCCAAAGCAGTGATGTAACCCTTGAAGAGTCCTTGCTGGAGCAGCTTTGCCAACAGGACTTGTGACTCTGTGGGGTAACTATGCTGGAGCAGTCTGTTCCTAAAGGATCTCATCCCATGGAGACAACCAATGCTGGAACAGTTCATGGAGAACTGCATCCTGTGGGAAGCTCTCACACGAGAAATTACTGAAGGACCATATCCCATGGCTGGGATCCCATGCTGGAGCAAGGGAAGAGTGTGAGGAGCAAGAAGCAGCAAAAACCATGTGATGAACTGAACACAACCCTAACTCCTCATCTCCCTGCACTGCTCAGTGGAGGAGCTAGAAACATCAGGAGTGAAAAGGGAAGCAGGGGGGAAGATGTTTTAAGATTTCTTTTAATTTCTCACTTACCTACTCTGGCCAAGTCAAGCCTGTTATGGCCATGATGTTAATTGCTGAGTGATCTCTGAGTCTTTACCTTGACCCATAGGGCTTCTGTTGTATTTTCTCTTCCCTGTCCAACTAAGGAGGGGATTGATAGATTTACCTCCAGGTGCAATGTGGGCACAGTCAAGGTCAACACTTCACACACTGAGACAACTTTCATCTAGACATCACTTAGAATTGTAAACCAACTCTTTCCATTGTCAGCGAGGAAAGCCACACATAAGGGAGACTGCTCACAGATAGAACAGTGAGAATCTCCTCTGATTTTCCAACAGACACAAGCACCAAACCTCAGTCTCAGTTGAGCACAAATCCATGCTGGAATGGAAAGCTCATCATTAGGGAAGCCAAGCTGAGACCACACACAGGCTCAGCCCTTCCCCACAGATATTATCTGCTGCCATGCCACCCCACATCCTGATGATATGTCACATCCCTCCAGTACCTGTCTGTCCTGCAATTGTAGCAAACAGCCTGTGGGGAATCCTGGAAGGGATCTTCAGTCCAGCTCGTATCTGGTAATACCTGGGGAGGAAAAATTGAAAATGACATGCTGTTAGATAGGAGACCACGTGGTCCAACCTAAAACGCTGTGAGGATACACGGAAACGCTCAAGAGAACAAGCATACCCAGAAATACTGAACCTTTGCTTCTGCTTTGAAGCTTTAGCTAAACTGCATTTATACTGATTTTAGCCAGGCTCCTCTTATTCTGCAGCAGGGAGAGTGGACACAGAGGCCTGATGTGTGACTAATGGTGAAAGACTGTGAAAACCGGGGAAAAAGAGGTAGAAAATATTTCTGATAGAGCCTTGGATATCAAAACCACATAAAGATACCTCAAAACTGGTGACTTCATAACAAGGTTATTTTTACCCTTTCTTATTTCTCTGCAAAATGGACTAGATGTAATGACATAAAGTAGCCAGATTTTCATTAATTTTAATCTTCCCCTTTTATCCCCTTAATTCTGGAAAATTCATTTGAATGCCAGAACTATTCTAGACGTCAGGCATCTGCCTGTGTACCCACCAAATTTAACTGCTCGAAACAAAGAGCGTATAGAAAAGTCACAGAAGGCTAAAGAACTCTCTGATTAAGGTTACCCTCTAAGGTTAAAAGTTCATATGTAAAGAGAATCTGGAGACTAGTAGGATCTGCCTTACTCAAGAATGCAGCTGAAAAAGCCATACACATTTTAAAGGTGACCGAACATTTTCCTGCTTAAGAAAAAGAATCACACTGATCAGTTAAGCTCAAGACAAATAAAGAATTTATTGCTGATTGCTTGGTACCTGGCACTTGGTAATGCAGTGGCACAAAGTGGTGTAAATCATCAAGAAATTTAAACATTCTGCCTAAAGAAAGACCTTAGAGGATGGACCTGAAAACACAAGAGGCCTCTGAATGTCTTCTCACCGAAGGATATTCAGAGTCGTGCATACGTGTGCAACGCAAGGCCTTATCCCCCAAGGTAGCAACACTCTTGGCTAGTTAGATTAATGAGGAGGACAACGATGTAGAGGAGCTCAGCCTCCCCAGTGACATACATGGAAATTAACATAAAGGATAGCAAGAGTGTCAAGGGCTCAAACCTGCAGGTTTAATAAAATAAATAGAAATAAAAATGCTCACAATATATCATATTATTCCTCTTAAAATTGAGGTTCGCCTGAAAGTCTCTGGGAAGTTGGAATTTTTCAAAGAAAGTTTCAAGCAAAACATTAATAACAGGTCCAGAAGATATTATGAATATCAGAAAATCATATATTTGCTCATATTTTTATGAGCAAAGAACAGTTTCTCTGTGGGTGGTCTGAAAAACCTAAAGATATCCTCCTCTGAGTTTCACTAGACCTCTTGTTGTCCAGATAAAACGATCAGCCTCCACAAAAGGAACTGACTATATCCCATTTGCTATTTTTTTTTTCCTATTATTAAGTCACATACTGATATTTAAATTATAAGACAGGCACATATTATCCATTCCTCCTTGCAGGTTCATCTGAGTCTCTGTAGAGAGAGAGGAATAGTCAAACAGCGATTTTGTGCCTAAACAGAAACACTATGAAGTGTTCACACAAAGATCCAGACTGCTGTAGCTGTGCTCAGTCCCTGCTAACAAGACATTTGATGGAAAATGGTTGTGATGTGCTAAGACCACTCGTTCTGTTACAGCGAGGTGCTGCCTCAGCATAAATCATGCTGAGAAGCAACAGGTACTGCTGACTTGGTAGTGTTTCTGGTTTTCCTCAGAAGGAAGCAAACCACTCCATCTGGCTCCAGCAGACCAGGAAATGGTCTTACAGACTGTTCATCCTCACCAGCCTTTTCCACTCCACCCAAGCAAGCAGGGCATCAGTTCAGTGTCCCGAGCTCTCCCATTTCCTAGAGTCTCCAGGACCTCACCTGAGTGGAACCATTGCTGTGTGGACACCTACCAGTTGAGGGTGGGTTGCCCTCTGAATTGCACAGGTGCTGTCTGCATTTCAGACTTGATAAGCAATCCTATAGATAAGAGATAAGGAATAGGAACAGGACCTGGAGGTCAAAATCTTCACCTAAAACCAGAAAATTAGGCTGAGGTAAACATTGCAAATGTTGCCAAAATATGATGTTCACCACAGATGTGCAGGAAATGGACATCACTCTGGGTCCCTGAGTGTGGCCCCAGGAATGCAGGAGGCTTTAGGTAGATTTTGAAATAAAGAATGATTGGGTAATTAAGGAGAAACTGCAAAACAATCCCTGTGTCACTACAATTAGGCTAACTCCGGCTCATTGGAGTTCGGCTAGTAGAAGATCTCTTTGGCCAAACAGATTTTTTATTTTGTTTTTCATTTATTTTTTTAGGACAAAGTCATTGCAGAAAAGATTATTTAGACTTCAGTAAAGTAGGGAGACTGTGGAAAATCACCAGCTAATATGGAACAGGCATGTGAAGGGAAAATCAGGGAAGAGCAAGCTGGTTTTAAGAAAAGAATTAAAGAAACTTGGCACTGTTAACTCAGCGAAACAGAGAACAATCAGATCCTCTCTTCATCTATAAATAAACAGGGAGGAAAACATCAGGAAGGGATAAGCAAAGTACGAGAAACTACAACATTGGCACCAGAACAGCCAAGTGTAATCTATCCACGAATAAATCTTATTTAGACATAAATAAGTGGCAATGGAGTAAAAGTATGAAACAACCTCCTAACAGAAGCAGGAATGAAAACATCAGTTCACTTTTAAAGGAAGGTCAGCAAGTTTCCAGATGATTACAGATCATTGACCTATACTTCTTATTGGCAGGACCAATGTTATTTGTGCAGCTGGTACACAGACAGACTGCATGGGTCACACTAGTAGCAATGAATTTGCCATCATCACCTTCTCTGGCCTTTTGTGAATTGCACATCTTTAAATAGATCATTTGAATATTCACTTTGTTTTCCTGTGCCTAGACACAAGACGACCTGTACTGACTCACCTGGCAGGCTGACATTAGACTCAGGCTCCCTTAGGAGCCTGACTTCTTTAACAGATGTTCCAGCTGACACTGCCTCCCTCTTCAAGAGGCAGAGCTACTGACCCTTTAGTGGACCAGCTCTCAGGAGCTCCCAGACCACTCTCAGATGTAAAGTGCTCATGATCAGGGTGCAAAGGGTTGGGGTATTTTTTGCTGTCCTTGTCAATTATTACTCTGCACTCAAACACACAGAAGACATATTTAATTTAGGATAACAAATGTTTTCAGCAGCAGGTAACTTCATTGGTGCCTTCTCTGGTGTTCTGACAACACCAGAGTGCATGTCTAATCCCAAAAGGATTATGCATCAAAGGAGCATGCTGCTGCTAGCCCTGTTTCTGGCACCTTGGACATCATACTTCCCTTGTTTTCTCCTCTCAGAGCATCTCAGCTCTCATTCAGACCTACAAGATGCTGCCTACTTTTCTTCCCCTGCCATTCACTGGTAATGGCAATGAAAGCCCAGTTTAAGAAGAGATGACTGGTTTGAGAGCATCAATTTATTGGATAATATGGATGCCTCACACTACCAAAACTCTGACCAGGAGCCCTGACAGACCAGAACAGGCCTCCCTGTAGCAGAAAACATAAAAGAGTAGCTCAGTTACACTGTCGTAGGAGCCAAGCAAGTTCAAAACCACAGTTTCCACCTGCTTTAAATTACACCTAAGCAGCTTGAAGGCTTAAAATTTCATTCCCAGCTAGGCTAGAATTTAACAAAAACCCTTAAGCTAGCACATTCTGCAAACAAAGCAGCCTGAATTTTCAGTTGATCCTCAAACCAGTGTTGGAGTTGTCCTCTGCCAACACTGTCAGCAAAACCTCTTTGTTGGAGTATTGCTGCTGCAGAGCCAAGGAAGCAGCGGTTTTGGAAGTCAGTGAGGAAAAGCCTTACAAGCAGGGAGAAAGACTCCTTCATGAAATAGCACGAGAAGAGACTGCAAACCTCTATGCAAGACGTAACTTCATTGGTCATACAGAAAGTTTGAATTCAGGGTTTCCAGTAGGAAAAGCACATTCTCCTCTGTGAAAACCAACCTTTCTGTCCTGCACTGCTGATCCCCAAGAGGGGATTCCCAAGTGTGTTACCTTCATTCAGGATATAGAAATGTCTGTGATCTTCCAGTCTGCTTCCCAGAAAAACACAGGAACCAATAATCAGTCTAAACCAAGGTTTTTTTCCTGTACAGATACTGGAGGCTGAAATTTAAAAAACTCCAGTCTCCCATCCAGCTAGCTTCATGCTGAGAAAGTGAAAACGAGACCTGTCTCGAAGGTAGAGGGAGAAGGCCTGGGCGAAGGTGGGAAAAGTTTCATTTCTGCTTTCATTTTAGTGAAACAAATCAGAGATGTAGTCATAAAATTTCTATAACTTTGCATCAAACAACAGGGGATTCTCCTTGCTTGTGGTGGTTCAGGTACTGAACAGAGTCAAAGATGTTTGCACGTCTCCACAGTGCGTGAGTCAAACAGCATTCACCGTGTGAACCCATCCCCTGTGCCTTTACTACCTACTGTCTACAGAAAATATTTTGGGGGGTCCTCTGGCTACTCAAACAGGACTGTATGGGGAAAAGTGATGATTTTATACCTAAGAGATATGTTAGACTGGAGAAGATGAAAGAAAAATCATCCCACTGCTGTATAATCTAGCACAGCATGCAATACCCACACGCCTGAGGAAGCCCTATAATATGAACACAGCATGTTTCAGGTAAACCAGTTTATCCCCTTACACTAAAAAATAGCCATGGCCAGTGGCTCACAGACGTCTGCACAGAAGCAGTTTGTGAGGGAAAGTTTCCTCTCATGAGCACTCTCCAACACATAACAGCTGTGGGTGTTGCCGAGTGGGAAAATACTTCTGGGTTTTATAAGCAGAACACTGCGATTACAAACATGGGGTTTTTACACACAGCGTTTCGTTTTGCAACCAAAGACTTTGCCACCACGCCACAAAACCAGGGCCATGTGGATCTGCAGCTCCAGTGCTACAGGGCTGGAAGGTGACTGGCTTAACAAGGTGGATTGGCATAGAGCTCGTCTTAGCTGTTTTAGATGCACTACTACATGGGGTTACACTGAGATGCACGGTTACACAGGTGTTCCTGCCCATGGCAAATGGGTTGGTGGAGGTGATCTCCAAGGTCCCTTCCAGCCTAGGCCATTCTGTGATTGATGCTATGATTAAAAAATGGAGAAATGTGTCTACTCAGTTGCATCCCAAAGTGATCAAAACCCCATAATATTCAACTGTAAACTTTGGAACGAAGTTGCACTCTTATAAATCAGTTTTTATTTGCGTGATGTTTCCTGAGAACCTACACATGTCTATGAACTTCAGTCCAGATATTTTTAAAACCAGATGATAGTTCAAAAAGCCTTTCTTCCCTAGCTCTACCACAGGATCCTAGCAGGGTACAGAGGAGTCCCAGAAAAGAGGCAAATATGTGCAGTACAAGGGCTACCTGTAGATGATAAGTGGTTGTTCAAGCAGGCATCAGCTTTCCCACCAGCTGCATCTCCTTCCCTTGTTTTTGGCAGTAGGAGGAACACCTCCTACTGAGACAAACCAGGGAACTTTCTCCTCAATTTGGAAGCCACTGGAGGTGCCAAGAGGAAGGCTTTCCCCAGCTCCCAGTGCTTGGTCTCACACAAACACTCAACGAAGAAACAGCTCAGTCTGGCATCTTCCTCCACTATGCCCACACCTGCAGTGCCAGGGCACAACAGTAGGTTAGTCAGCACAACTGGGGCACTCTGATCCAGACCCTACAGCCATTTATCACACCCAATTCCTACAATTCTTACCCAGTTATATTTTCAGACTCCTTAACTTTTGATGAAGGCAACTCTAAAATGAACAGCCTTCTATCTAGCTAGAAAGCACAGAGGATACACTGAAAGAAAACTTCTCTCCTAAGGGAGGCTGTAGCAGGCAGCCACAAGGAAGCATGACCAAGGGGTTTCCTTCCATAAGAGGAAATAATTACATCCCAAATGTATGGCAGCCCACTTTTTAAATTTTTTATTCTGACAGCAAATCCCGATGTAACAGATGCTGCCCAGCTCTGCAGAGTTACTTGGTGTGATCCATTCTCACACAAGACAAGAGTATGCAAGCATTCTCAGCATCCTCTGAAGGGGCTCAGCATGTCCTAGGATCTAACACAGATAAATAAGTCTTAGGTCTAGGATTTAAGCCTGGAAGCTTTCACAAGCTGAGTGCTCTGGGTACAGTGTGAAAGAGACATGAACAACTTCTGGCAAATGAAGGCTGATAATAACAGGGGAGCTCCCATACCCCAGTGCATTACTGAATCAGAGCCTACACTTGACACTTGATGCTTCTGAGGCAAGGGTTTCGTTTGTATCCAGGTAAGCCACAACCTTGATCATTTTTATGCTTCTAGCTTCTTGAAGAGTTCATCAGATCATCTGCGCAGAAACTTGCAGCACTACAGCCCATAAAAGCTCCAGGCCCTGCAGCTCTCTGGCAATTACACCAACCAGCACTCTTTATGTCTCCTTTTATGCTCACCTCAGGGGCTCTTGCCCTATTATGCTCATCAAGGTAGCAATCCTGCCTTTTCTTTGGTCCCATATCCTTACCCATGAAACAATTTGCCCTTTACTTCCCTTTCACATAACAGAGTAAAGTAGGGGTGAAGAGAAGTGGGTAGTAAATTGGTGAACAGCAGAGTGAAATGAAATGCTCTTGCTGGAAATGAGAGACAGTGAAAGAAAAGGGCAGGAAAGTAGGACCTCAACAAGGATAAGAGCACTTACATCCTCATCTCAAAGGCAACAAGAAACCTTGAAAAAAGAGTTTAATTTAGCCTGGCAGTCGAGTAGTAACCACTTTCAACCTGCTCTTACATATGAACTGCTAGAGATCAAGAGATTTTGTGCTCTTTAAACTGAAGTGCCTGGAAAACCTTATACCATGATAATCGCAGGGAGATTATTTCATGGTTATGAGTGGAAACAAAAAGCACTCCAGAGTAATCATTAAATAGCTGAATATTCCTGAGTGTCAGCGTCTTTCCTTCATAATTCAAACTTTTGTATCACATCCTTTTTACTGGAATAAGACAAATATGGTGTCTCATGAGAGTTCTAAAGTGTTTCTTCAGTTCTTGTAGACAGAAAAGGATAAACACGTTTGGAGAGTCTGTTTACTCTAAATTTTGTTAAGTGTTGTATCCCAGTTCTGGAAACAGGAGACTACAGAAAATTATAGCCATGAGATGGCTCCTTGCAGACCATTGCTTTAAAAATTACAACTTTTTTCATATCACAAAACTTTCAGAAGACTGAAGGCCAAAGCAACCCTGAAACAGAGATGTAAACTGATTGGGGACGTAATGGTATGTCTTAACCCTGCAGATCAAGGAGAGGTTTTAACTTACTTCACAGCCTGGCAATTATCTAATCCCAAATGAATACAAAACCTGAGTAGCTTCTAGCCATTAAGACCCAGAACTAGTTTTCAAAAGAAGAAAATCTGGGGGCATAAGCCCTGTAGAGATGCAGTGTGATTTGACACACAATGAATCATGATCCCACGAGTTCTAAAGCTTAGTCCATGCAGCAAATCCCTATTTTTTTTCTGCCACTAAATTGGTCAGTTCAGATGCCTAGTAGTCTCATACAAGGTAAACAAGTGAAAGTCATTAAATATTGGTCAAGCTGCATAGTCTCAGCATAAGGTTTGATTTATTTCATGGTTATGCCGGTATCTCTTAGCATTTCAGGATGGTCTTCTGGTCCATTGTTCTGATCTCCCACCACTGGACACAGTGTCAGTCATTGCTGGCTGGCTGACAGAACAAGGAAAGGAGCTATTGCCATTCTGTAACTGGAAAGTGCCTCCCACCAAGGCCTGGCATTTACTGGTGTCTAAAGGGAATTCACACTCACTGTTGCATCTCCTGCCAACAGCAGTTTGTGTCACAGGATCTGCTTCATTTCACCAACACAGCACGTCAGGTCTCCCTACCCGGATGACTCCGCAGTGCAAGGTCAAATCATCTAGCCACAGAGCACAGCTCACTTCCCATGGGCAACACCGGACGGAGTACCACTGAGCCCCGTGGTGGCAGACTGGTCCCTGAGCAGAGGCATTCATAACAGCCACTTGTCACAAATTCTGCATGTCTGGCTACAGCTGAGTTCTGAGAACACAGAAAGTTTGCTCAGAAACTGTGTAGATTTACCTGCTAGGATATTTTTGTTGGGTGGGTGGCATTTTTTTGTGTTCAAATCAGAGAATCATAGAATCATGTAACAGGAAGGGAAGGAAGGAAGGAAGGAAGGAAGGAAGGAAGGAAAACATAGGGATCATCAAGCCCAACTTGTTCCTTTGATTAATATTTAAAATAAACCATATACCTGAGAGCATTGTCCAGGCACTTCTTAAACTCTGACAGCCATTTCCTAAATTGTCTCAGGTGGATTTGAGAAAGGTATTTCATCCTGTTCTCCTTCACAGCCTGATTCCTAGAACTCATTACAAGTTGATTTGCTCCCATTAAAGAGCTGCAGTGGTTCAGCTCTTCTCAGTACGAGGTTATTAATTCAGTGAGACAGCCTATTGATGAGGGAGACTGCTATGAGATGTAAACACAGACTGAGACATGACTGTCACACAGGTAACAAGTAAAGATATCCACCCAATAAAGGCAGAATAGCCCATTACAAAAGACTGAAGATCTCCATACAGGTGGCATTTCTTCTACATGAGGGCTGGATGTGCCCAGACCAGTGCACCTCAGTGAAGTCATACTTCTCCTTTTCCCTTTCTCTTTGTTCTCCTTATTTTTAATTTATGCATTAGATTTTCTTTCCTATTCTTTCTCAGGAAGTGGATCATTTCTACTTCCACATACTTGTTTCCATACAAATAAATTTGTTTCCATACAAATAAAACTAATTGCTAAATGTGGGCTTTTAACTAAATTTACCTATTTTTCTATCTGAAATGTTAACAACACTGACGAGACTTTTCCCTCTCTTCCAGGAAGGGTGAATACACTTCTACAAGCACGCTCAGTGCTGGCACAGGCCTGACAGCACTAAAGATGGAAATCTCATTTTCTTCAGATTGGACCCAGCACTAACAACCGAATTGCAAGTGCTCTTCACAATGGTGTTGTCAATACAAGTCCTCTCTTCTTTACAGAAAATCCGTACAACGAGGTGAAGAGTTTTCATTCCCAACTGCGTCATCAATCTGTCCTCTCTGCTAAAGCTCTCACCTAATTTTTTTTAGCTAATTCTAAAAATATTAATCTTAACCATGTGAGAAATTGTGTTTCAGAAATTCTCTCCTAGAAGAGTTTTTTCAGACAGAAAAATAGATTCATAGTATGCTGAACAGAACAGCAGCAGACGATCACAGAATCACATTGAAAAGATGCAGACTAGCTAAAACCACAAAAGGAAAGGACACTCAGTCTGTTTGATTACACCTGCTAGAAAAGCAGTTGGTTCCATTTCCTTCTACTATAAAAAGTTTTTCACAGGAAGCAGTGTAATCCTTTCTGTCAAGTGGAAATGGAAAAAACCCCAACAAACCAAAGCAAGAAGCAATGCCCCAGAAAACACGCTTCCGTCTTAAAAATTAGCCATTAAGCATCCTACAAAGACATGCCACAGTTCAAACACTACATCCATACAAAACTCTGCTTGAAGTTACACAGAATCACAGAATATCCGGGAAAGATCATCTGGTCCAATCCCCCTGACACAGCAGGATCACCTAGACCAAGTTGCACAGGAACACGTCCAGGTGAGTTTTAAACGTCTCCAGAGAAGGAGACTCCACAGGTCCCCTGGGCGGCCTGTTCCATTGCTCTGTCACCCTCACTGGGAAGACGTTCCTTCTCATATTTATATGGAACCTCCTCTGTTCCAGTTTACACCCATCACACCTTGTCCTGTCACTAGATGACACTGAGAAGAGCCTGGCTTCATCGTCCTGACACATACCCTTCACAGATTTATAGACATCAAGAGCTGCCACCTAATCACTGAAATGCCGACAGCTTGTAGGAACTTAGCCTTACACTAGTAAAGTCTCCAAGTTGGTTGAAAATCTATTGGAGTGATGAGGACTTATATCTGAAACAGCTTATTTCTGAAACATCACTTGTCTTCCGTTGGGAGCCACAAATCTAATATCTTCACAGAGTCACAGTACAGAGTCATAGTACAGCCTAAGATGGAAGGGACCCCAATAGACCATCCAGTACAGCCTTTCATGGGGAAGAGAGCCTAGATGATATTATGCAGCAGCCTGTCCAGTCACGTCTTGAAAACTTCCAGCAATGATGACTCTATCGCAGCCCTGCAGAGATTGTTCCAGAGAATGTTAGAATGTTCTGTCAAAATATTCTTCCTCATCAGGGATCAAACCTCTTGTACTGTAAATTTTACCCATTGGCCTTTGTCTTCTCCTTATAAAGAGAGAGGCAGCTGTGGTTTAAGTACCTAAATATTGTGATCTAGTCCCCCCAAGGCTGCTTTTCCCAGTGGAGAAGAGATGCATGTCCTTTAGTCATTCCTCATTGATTAGGCTTTCCAATCCAGCCCTGCTTTGATCACATTTGTGGCCCTCCTCTGGAAAATTTTAACTCTATCCGAGTCTTGCTTGAAGTGTGGGGACCAGAAGCAAAGGCAGTGCTCCAGCTGTCACATGACAAGCACTGAGTAGAATGAGCAAACGCATCTCTGTGCTGCAGTTTCCTGCAGTTTTTCTGTAACCTATGCCACACCATAGCTAGGGCAAGTTCCCTCCCGTATCTGAAATCATCTGCACTTTGTATCTTTTCTGTGCTTAGCCATATGATATTGTTTTCCTTCCTGCTGACAAATAAAAATATCAATTGGACCTGAAATCAGCGCTGTATATGAGGCAGACACAAGAGTAAAAGCTAAGAACTCCACTGAAATAAGTAAATTTGCTGTGATGTTCTTATTTCTCTAACCCTTTGTCTTATTTTAGAAAACAAGTCTCCTAACTTGTTCCATCCAGAAAATCTGAACCTGTGACTTTGGAAGCCAAGTTCCAACCAGCTTGGTCTAATAACACTAAATACCATCAGAGTCACACCTTTCTACAATAATGTCAGGTACGTGAATTCTTCTGGCAAGCATTAAAGATCCTCTAAAGGGACCCAGGACCCTTCAAACCTCTACCACAAGCAAGTCCAAAGAGAATCTCAGATGGTGCCTCGATCCGAAATGGGACAAAATAGGCTTCCCTTTTCCATGTTCATTTTGTCCAGATTCTGGTGGCCGCCTAATCTCAAGAATCTTCTCTTTACACCAGAAGAACCACAACAGCAGGCATACATAGTGATGAATCCATTTATACTTTCTCCAATGAAATACACTGGACATTTAACTTAGATAATCAAAACCTCATCATCTCCCTTTAAGAGCTTTTCTAATACACTTAAGAATAATTTTCAGTGTCTGAACTCAGTGCATGTTGCAGAGAACCTTTCCAAATACAGGATGACATCTGACACCAGGCCAATCTTTGGATTGGACCATCCTAAAAGCACAGTGTGTATCTGCAGGTAGCAAGTAGGCTTGACCTCAAGTAAGTTCTGCAGAGCCAAGAAGCAATGCCACAGGTCAAGGAAAACCAAACACTGTTTTCAAGGATACATGAGCTGAAAACAGGGGCAAATGTTAGTGACTTGGTACTAGCAAGAAGACAAAAAGGTAGCATTCTAGCCATCAGCTGAAACACTGTGAAAGTAACCTAGCTGCTACAAAAGTTTGAGTGGGATAATAGAATTTCCCCCAGAGTTCACAAAAAGTGATGGAGTGTTAACATAGGAAAGTAGGGTTACTGTGTAGAACACAAAATTTGGCTATATGATGCGTAAAGGGCTATAAACAACACACCTTGAGAGTCAGAGCTCTATTCACACTGAAATCATAGAATCACAGAATCATTAGGGATTGGAAGGGACCTCGAAAGATCATCTAGTCCAATCCCCCTGACACAGCAGGATCCCCTAGACCAAGTCACACAGGAACCTGTCCAGTTGGGTCTTGAACATCTCCAGAGAAGGAGACTCCACAACCTCCCTGGGCAGCCTGTTCCAGTGCTCTGTCACCCTCACTGGGAAGAAGTTCCTTCTTGTGAAATAGAGAACAAAGACATCTAAAAGGACTGAATGTTAGATCCTTAGAATTCTCACCAACTCAATAGACTGACATGGGATCAGAAAGGTGCCATTTTTGTCAGTCAGGACATGTAACACAGTAAAAAATTGGTCACTGCCTCCGTGGTGCTCACAAAGAGGCACTGAGTTCTACATCACAAAGTAGCCAGCTTTTTTCAGAAAAAAAAGCTCAAATAGTAGTTTCAAAAATAGTACAATCAAAATTTAAGGTGAGAACTCAAGTCTTCACAGAGCTAAAACAGACTGGATATTATTCAGATCAGTGTCATAAGGACAGATGATCTTATTGACTATAGAATTTGTGAAAAGTCATGGAAGCTGAAATTGATATCACTGCTACAGGATCTCAGTTAGAATATGGAGCAGGGATTTCCAGAAACTTGTGTCATTTGCACATTATCTGAAATAGCATACAATACAGTCTGAGTCACAGATTGTCCTCAGTCTTGCTTGGATGCCCCATCATCACAGAGAAGGCAGGTGAAGGAAGACAACACCAACAGTCAGTTTTTACCAACAGATTTTTTGCTACTTGGGAAAAAGAGTTTTAAAGCAAAACACTGGATTCAAAGCACTACTATATCAATAAAAAAATCAATGAGGTCTGCTAGACCACATACACCCATGCGAAACTGATGATTTGAACTACTTATCAACTATTCACTGAAGTCTGCATGAAGTATCCTGCTCAAAAGAACCTGAGTACAGCATGTTTTCAGTTAAAGGATCTCACCCTCCTTCTTTACCTAGTGGTTGAACAAGCTTATCTGAAAATCTTCACACCCAGTGTCTTTCCTGAGGCTCCAGGAAGTCTATTACACTATTTCTCTCCACTGCTTCACAAGTTTTACCTTGCAAGAACATGCAGCTTCTGCCGATGCCTAAACCAAACACAGTCTGTTAAACTGGTCAGCAACAGAAAAATGCAAAAAAATCACTAAATATATTAAAAACCCCACAGCTCCCTCAGCATTTTTGGTGTTGACTGGTTGCAGTCATTGCTCCAAACAACCACATTATAACCTGACATCCCATGTGTTGCATCTATCATGCACAGACAGACAGGAACAAGAGATCACCAGAGGACAGTTCATTTTTCAGCTGTATTTTATTTGCAATACCTTTTCTTGCCAGATGTGAGCCTCACAAATGAATGAATGTTCCAAAGTAACCAAGTGGGCACGTATTGATGGGAGAAATTGATCTGGGTTTGTTAATGTACTTTTGCTGCACCAAGCACATTAAGCAATTAAAATGCTAAAAAAGTTCTTCCCATCTAGACACACAGCTACTGAACTCCATTAACGGAAGGACAAAGGCTGACTGCTTTTTCTGCTGCATCTCAAGTGCTCCTCGTCTGCAGCATGCACCCTACACAGTTTGATTGCTTCCACAGAATTAAACAAGCCAGTTACACAGTTAATACCTCGAGGAGAGTCTAAAGAATGAAGTGTCAAAGAAAGAGTAATGACATTGTGCTCCAAACATCTTAAAAGGATCTCGAGATGGTGTACAGTTTTCTGCTCTGAAAATTAGATTTTGGGATGCTTTAAGCTGAATATATATTTATATGTCTATACACATGAATATACATATATATAAACAAAAATATATTGGCAATAAATTCAGACATTGTGGAACAAATTTTCCCCATGCACAATGTTTTCTACTATCACAGCATCTGAGCATTTGTGACTGCACCTTGTTAAGAATAATCTGCTCAGATATGTTCGTAGGCAATAATAGCTGATTAATTAATTGGTTGTTCATGCCCACCTCAAGAAATTTCTCAGACCCATTATTCACTCCAACAGGTAATGACAAGGAGGCAAATTACTGGTGTGGCTGTTTTCTTCTACTCTAGTTCACGTGCCAGTGTGAGATTTTTCACACACAGTTCTCTGCAATCATTAATGCAGAGTTGAAACAGGGCATGTGCAGGGAAAATTCTGGACAACCTGCTTGTTTAAAACAAACACATTTTGGAGAGCCCAGAAATGTTATCTGAATTTGAGAGCTTATGATAACTGAAAATGTCATCACTTCTCAACCCAGATTCACCACTTGTTCTGCTCCCATTTGGTGCCCATGTAGCACAAGAGCCGGCTCTGTCCTACATCAGGAAAGAGAGTGCTTACCAATCACCTTTCACACATGGGAAAGCAGATGATTTATCTTGGTCATGAACTTGAGAATGGCATCTAGACATTACAACAACTTTTTCAAAAGTATACACTGCACAGCATTCAGCAAATTTGTCTCTGTTTAGTCATAAGTATTAGGGAGAAAAAAGTTTGAGTATAATCGGGCGAATCAATAATTCACTTCCTAGCTTTCCTTCTGATCCCAATGTGCTTAGAGTTGTCTCAGGTTTTTCCCATCTGTAGAATATAAACACTTAGGACTTCTAACATTTTCAAGTATCACTAAAAGCTGTAAGGTGATTTCTGGCTCAGAGATAAAAAGTAGTGATTCTTATGCAGAGTAGTTTAATGGAGACACTCCAGTGACAACCTTTACATGCTAGAAAAATCTGGGTGTCAAGAGGTAAGGTCAAGAGAAAGCATCATACTTGCTCCTGAAAGACAAACTTTAAAATACATCATGCAGAGAGTACCAGGCAACAGAGATCTCATGCAAACAGATGGAATCCACTTTCTTAGGAAATAAAATGCTAGGTGTGTGAGGTTAGACTAAAATATTGTATAAAAAATACACTTGAAGAAGAAACTCAAATGAAACCTTTGGAATTTAGATAGCTTTTCAATGTTTATCATTGATTAACTTGGAAGACAGATCATTCTATCATCTATCGCATTAAAAACTGACCATTACATGATCATCTTCCAAGCTCTTGATTGCAGTTGGATAGTTCTTTGCCAATTTCTATGAATTCAATTCGTAAAATAAAAATATTTCCATAAGCAGAGATTTTTAAATTTAAAGTACTACACTCTAGAACATCACAGACTGGCTTTGATCATCCTTAAGAAAGTTAATTAATTATAAGTTCAACAAAGCAAAGGTTTTTTAATAGGCTAAACCCACCTAATCCCCTAAATTTAGGTGATTTTCTACTTGAACCAATAGACTTCATACAGTAAGTGGTTGCTTTTCATTCATAGGTCTTGTAGAGATAGTTGTGATCTTCATTCATGCACCGAAGTCTATTTGTTTTACCCTTTGGGCATTTGTGCTTAATTATAGCATGGAGACTTGATTGCACAAACCCCATAAATTCTTGGAATTTGATGGCATTAACTGCAACATTGAAAATGGGGCTTCTTTGGGATGGAACATGTTTGCTGAGGAACTTGAAACAATGACAAGGGTGTCCCTGTCCATGGCAGGGGAGTTGGAACTGAATGATCCTGTGATCCCTTCTAACCCTAACCCTGACTGACTGTATGACTCTGTCTAGGTGATCCTGCTGTGGCAGGGGGATTGGACTGGATGATCTTTCAAGGTCCCTTCCAATCCCTAATGATACTATGATACATCAAGGCCTAATGTGTGGGTCATTGCATATCAATTAGAAGAACTTAATTTTATTTATCAATTGCATTTCTCAGCTAAAATATCTTTTTAATTTTAATAAAATAAACCTATTATTTTGCTGTAAGCTAAACAGCTACTAGAGACCCTGGTGTTGACAATAAATCACTAAAATATAGTGCCTACTGCCTTGACTGGAACTGAGTGAAACCTAAGCTACACAAGGTTATTTCATTCCCAAGAAAAAAAGTCACAAACACACACACTTGTCCTTGATTTAGGGAACCATTCAGACTGGAAGAGAACTTGAGTCTTCCTCAGCCCAATGCCTACTCAAAGCAGGATTAATTCTTGAATTTGCACCTCATGGTAGTGCCCAGTCAGTTCTTGAAAACTTCCAAGGATGGTGATTTCCCAGCCTCTTCAGATAGTAAAGTCCAGAACTTAACTGTCCCTCACGGTGTATTTCTTTGTCTTCCTTTTCTCCCTTGCAACCAGAAACTGTAGGAAGAGGCCAGGCCTATCTGTTCTCTCAACAGCTTGTCCTTTATTTATAGACAAGATTTGCTGCTGGTGATGGTGCCGTGCTTCCTCTGGGAATGTGCACAGTGTGTAACAATGCGATAACACGTTCTGAACACAGATATGCTCATCTGCCTCAATTACTGCTGTTTGCAAAGTGCTTCAGAGAGGAGAAGTGCCAGAAGAACTGCAAAGCACCGCAACCACCCTCACATGAAAACTTGGAGAATAACATCATATTCCCTAACAACTGCCAAAAAAAAAACCCAACCCAACACACTGTTTTTTGGGTTTTTTTAGGCATTTCCTAGTTATTTTATTACCAGAGCTGCTCATTGAGTAATTTGTGTAACTCTTTCTTGTTTAGGATAATTGCACTGACACAGTCTATGCCTGTGTCGTGTTTCTGCCTTGTTCTGGTTAAATTCAATGCTTTAAAAATGTGTTGCTTCACTTGTTCATAAGTACTAAATCATTGCAGAACATATGTATAGATCCTTCCACTAGCCTGAGGACTAGTTCCCTCCTTTACACACACAGGTGAGTGATTCTCAATGGTAGACATGGCTCCATCTGTAACTCTATGAGTTCATCACAGTAGATGAAACTGAAGCTACTGTGTCCAAGACCACAATAAAAAAATAAAGGAAAACAAACCAGTTAGATCTCGATGAGATCTCAAATAGAATTTGTCAGACAATGGATAGCTTAGGGAAAACATGAAAGGGTTTATTGACTCTATAACTGTGCACAGAAAAGAAGGAAAGCTTAAGCAAGTTGATGCACACAAACTAGGAACTGTGTCACAAATGCCATCACATATTCTGAGAAAAACACAATGGGAGGTCACTATCGTATCAGTCCTTGGTTTTTAACATTAGAGACCTGGGGAAAGAACGTGTCAGTCAAGTAGAGACAGGTATCACCACCCTCTCTATTCTCCTTTATGTGTCGCCACTCTCGCCTGCAGATGTTGGACTCTAGGCCATCCAGACTGGTGAGCTCCTCAACTCCTCAGTGCAGCTTCTCCAGCACAACACTGATCGGGCAGGCCTGATTCCTCAGTACCTGAACTGCATCTCTCAATGCAGAAGACATGCTTTCAAACAGGACCCAGTCTCTGTCTTCCATGCCCAAGGTTTAAGGATTCTTGAGTCCTACTTTCTTCAACTAAGCATGAAGGAATTCTCAGGCTTCTTCTCCCCCCAATACTCGAGCATCCTCAGCTTTTCTCAGTGGCAGAAATGACAGTCTCTCTTCCTGCTGATCAGTGTTTTCTAAGACAGCAGTGACATCTGCATGGCCCCGGCCATGTACAAATCCAAGGTGGAGACCCACCGCATGTCTGTGTCAGCAGGGCCCCCCCGCTAAGTCCACAAATGTGGTGGAGGGGGTTCTATGACCCTCACGCCTCCCTTCTACTCCTGCCTCAGATACAGGGGGAAAGGAAAGAATCCTTCAGCTCCCCATGAGTTGCTGAAAGGCTGCTTCGTGGGGTTGGGGGAAGATCAGCACTAAGTTCTTGCTTCTCTGTTCCATGGTGCCATCCTGGAGCTGGGCTGGGTGAAAGCTGGGAACTGGCACCAGGGCCAGGGTCAGGGCCAGAGCCAGGCCACCTCCCCGACCGCAGCAAACTGCTGCAAGCCGCCCTGTCTCTTCTTCCTCCCCCACTCTGGAAAGGTGTGTGTGTGGGTGCTGGAGCTGAAGCCCCATGCCAAGAGGAAGACCCCAGCCAAAAGAGGCAGGGCCACAATGATCAGTCCCTTTGATCTTGTCACCTAGCCCACATCCATCCAGGGGAGGTACCTGGGACAATTCTCTTAAAGCAAAACGCACTTTTTTCCTCATGAAAGCACAGATCTATACATCTGAAAATTCTGGTAATTTTCAAACTGCAACAAGATACTTTCTTAACATAATTCACTCAGAGTCGGGAAAGCAGCAGCGCAGATGTCACTTGGACTGAAGTGATATTTGTTTTCCTTAGAGGAGAAAGTATCCAGATGTGAAGAGACAACGGGTTTGGGTTTTCTTGTCAACTGAATATAACAGCCAAGATTGCAGCCTTCTTCTTTTTATTTTTTTTTAAAAGGAAAGTCTTGCAAGGAACACACTTCTTTCCACTCTTCCAGCAACAATTACTAAGAAGTGATGACAAGTGAATGGAACCTGGAGTTAATGTGAAGTGTTTTGTAGCAATTACTTCATGATGATAGCAGAACAATTTGCAATAGGACAGCAGAGCAAGAGGATATCTCCTGTGCAAACAGAGGAGGGAGGTGTATCTGTTGTATCTGTTATAGCTATCAGCAAGCAGCCTAGGGTCAGTGACAAGCTGCACGTGTGCATATATACATATTTCATCAGAGGATAGCGAGCCATACTCTACAAGATGCTGTCATCTCACTGCCAACGTGTATCCTGCTTAGGGTTCCTTCTCCTTTCTGTACTACTCACCAAAACCATTGCAATGTGACATGCCTGTAGGCAAGAGATGGCAAAGCACAGTCGCTGCACAATGTTGCTACTCGATTCTATGCCAGTTGGTTAATTCTACAACCACCGTGTATTGCACCAAAATGTCAGAAAACATGCAATGACAGCTGACCACTGTAGGCCACAAAAGAGTGGGCTCCAGCAGGCAAGCCAGAGTTTTCATTACTATACACTACATTTCAGCACTGACACACTAAGGTGATCTATCACATCCAGCTTGTGAAACATCACCTCAGGCTCCTGAGTAACATCTGTCCTGGCCTTTTAACTATAGAACTTTTTTGACTATAGAACTTTTGACTGTAGAATGCATTGTCTCTGTGATATTGCCTGGGTTAGCCAGCCTATTTGATGAGTTATAGCTGGTCTTTAGCTTAGTTCTGTGTAACTAAAGGAGTGACACAGGACACTTACCTAATGTATTTAGGATAAGTCAAAGTATTACTTACTTGAAAAAGGAAGATAATTTTCAGATCACAGAATTATTGAGGCTGGAAAGACCTCTCAGACCATCAACTCCAGCCTGTGACCTGACACCACGACATCAGGTAGACCATGGCACTAAGTACCACATCCAACCTTTCCTTAAACACTTCCAGGGTTGGTGACTCCATCATTTTCTGTGAGGAAGTGCTTCCTAATACCCAACTTCAGCATCCCCCAGTGTAGCTTCAGGCCATGCCTTCTCATATCTTACATTCCAGTGAGTATTTTGATCATCAATCAGCAGATTTTGTTGAGAAGCTGCCCTTCACCTGCAGAACAGGCTTATATCTTAGGCTCCACTCTATTGCATTTCAATCTTCCCCCTCTACCACTGGCACTAGAGATCCCATTTCACTTCAACAGGTTATCCGAAAATTTAAGATCACTGTGCTAAATAATCAAATAAGAGAGTTATCTTCAGCTGTCATGAAACTGAAGTTCAACATGTGCTACATGCTGAATCACTGAGGTTTAGCTTCCTGAATACCAGGAGCTCAGCTGCTTTCTGTGAGTCTCAGCTACACTCCTTTCAGTCCTGTCAGCCCAGTACAGTAGGTCCTCAACTGTCACTGCATGACCATGCAGATAATTAATGTCTTCTTACTCCTGAGCCTTCTTTTTTACATTTTTTGTTTTCTGGAAGGTGCTAGATGCTACCTTTTAGTGAGGGTCTACTAAAGAGTCACAGAAGTAATACATCAACACACCAAGAAACAATTCAGTTCTGTCAATACATCTGCTGCACGGGACAGCACTCATCACTCCAGAAAGGCATCCCTTCGGCGAGGAGCCTGTTAGCCCTCTTTTTCATTTCCAAAAGTGATTTGTGTTTCCTTGCCGGCGAGAAATCCGGAGAAATGCGTATGGTTGTGAACAAAGCAGCAGGATGCGCTTCTGCCTCAGACTTTCAAAAGGTTTTGTAAGAATTTTTTCTGCACCCCCTGACACTGCACCTCAGACGCTCCTGGAAGAAGGTCTGAACCCCTGCATGCTACGCGCACTTTCCAAGCAGACATTCTGAGAAGGAAGGCATTGGCTGATTGCCAGACCCCAGTTAGCTGAGGAAAGGAGCTGCTGCATTTTGTCTCTGAAGGGATGGTTTCATGACTAAGAACACTGAAACACTGCTGTCCATCTGGTAGGAAACAGGGATGTTTTACCACATAAACGCTTCATCTGTTAAGGCAGAAGATCCTGTTTTTCAGCAGCTCTAAATGCTACTGAGAGTTGGTCTAATACTTGTAGGATTTTGTAAAATCTGAGACCATTGATCTTTTCCCTGGGGCAATGTTGATTCATTTTAGAAGTCGACCTTCATATTCCCCCTAATTTTTAATCTCCTCCACCTGTATCTGCACAAAGCACTAGTATGTTAGACACTTCCAAATCGCAGCCTGGAATTTGAGTACAGAAAAGACTGGTAAGTTGTTGATTCAGTCCTGTGATTAGTAACACATGACTTACTTGATCCTAGTTTTATAACACAGTGCTGCCAGAATCCTGGCTCTATTAAGTCACTATTTCAACTTCTCTGTGCCCTCACAGACTCCAGAAGTTACTGATCCTGTGGCTGCAGTAGCTGTGGAGCTGTTTTGGTGGTTTTTCTCTGTCAGATAGATTTTGAAAAGCTTTAAGAAAAAAAAAACTGCAGGAGGATTGCTTCTGACAGAACAAGACAAATCAATTAATTGATCTCTGGCAGTCAGGGATAATTTTATTTCCTACTCTATTAAGAAAAATCAGAATCAGTTAGCTAATTTCACTAGAGAAAATATCTGTCACCAGTTATTAAGCAGCACATGATGGAGAGAATTAAGGATGGAAAGCTTTAAAATTATGGTTTTTTTAATCCAGCAATTACATTACTCATTACTCATCTTCTAGAACTGTGGCATCAAATAACATCGCAAGTCTTTTGGTTTGACCAAACAGAAGGTCACCTACAACACTGAATCTTTGATGTCTTTAAATACTGACACTGCTATATTTGTTCTTCAGGAGATGAGTTTAACACAAAGTGACCAAAGTAAACCACCAGCAACACATAACTTACTGGTGCCTGTTCTTGTGGTATAAGCCAGAAACACATAACCATTACAGGTAAAAAACCAGCCTCAGCTGCTTTGGCACAGGAGTCTCTTCTCTATATTAACCGTGCAAACTGGTTAGGAAGCGACTCAAATGTCACAAGGTGTACTTCAGATAAAGAAGCTTCCATTTCTTGTGAAGAGGGAAACGTACCAACTGGCTGTGTGTGCACACAGAATTCAAAATAGCTTCCAGAGCAATCAAAATGAGAACAGGACCATTCCTGAAGGTCTTAACACTTTAAAAGCACTTTGACTCTGTGGCTTTCAGCCAGCAGATCACGTCCTTAATCAAGTTCAATTATTAACTGTCACCTAACGGCTCCAGAAGGGCTGATCCTCCCAGCTGTTGATTTATTCATTCCTTTCTCTGCACGGAGTGCTCTTCTCTCCCTAAAGGTGCTCTCTATAGGAAGACAGTTAGCCAAGGCCAAGCGTTTTTGAAAAGCTACACAGCTCCAACCTGGGAGTTTCAACATTATGTCAGATATAAAGTGTCAGGAGTGTTAGTGTTCTGAATTTGTGGAGATACACAATCAGGCTTTAGGCTGCTTTTGTATTTTGCTTTTAAGAGAAAGAGCAGATGACATGAGTTAGAGGTAATATTCCTCGTTGCTGTTCTTGCTCTTGCTGTTACAACACGGCATGCTGCCTTCTCACAGAAATTAAGATTCATTTTGGCTCCTCCACTGTCCTGATGGACAATCTTTCATAAATCACCTTCCTGTCCTGCTGAAGGCCAGAATGTTATTGACTCCATTTATAAGACACTCAGAAAAGAAAAACATTAATTAAGTCAAAAATTCCCATCATTATTTCTTCTACCACTCTTTCATCTGGGAAGACCAGATGTCAATCCAAGATATCCCAGGTGCCTACAGTGAATATCAACAACAGCAATAGGGGAGAAAATGTCAGCATGAAATTTGCAGGCTCCTCTATGCCTTTTCTTCACACTGTCATGTTATGTTGATAGGGGCTGCTGAGTAGATGAAGCCAGCCAGAAGACACTGATCAGCAAACATGAAATAGAATAAAGGACATTTTTGGAAATGCCCCTGTTAGAACTATGGAAGGAAAGCAGGACAGACACACAGAAAGAAAAATTACTGCAAACAAATTAATGCAGTAGAACCCAGAGTACTATGTGTTTGGAATATTAATCAGCAAAGCAAGGTAAGCACCACTGGGGGAAAAAAGGAAGGGTAATTAGGAACTCATTAGTGTGACAGCAGAATATATTATCTGTGTTGGCCCTAGGTTTACCCCCACACAAGAGATTTGATCCAGCTGTCAAAGCCAAAGAAAGCATCTTATGGAAATTTTTGAAGGCAAAAGCAGACAAATGTGACATAAAACATGGAGCTTGTCACACAGTGGTATGGAAAGTAGGAAAAGTCGTGGCTAACATCTGCACATCTTGCTGTCTAAGTACAAACAAAACCGTGAAGCCACAAATGGGTGTGGATTTTCAAACGTGAGGAACATGAACGTCATTACACTGATCACCAGATGCCAAGTTCAGCTAGGAATGACTTCTGAGGTCATAAAGGACCAGAATACACAATGAGACTGCTTTTCTAAAAAACACACCTCATGCACAGAGGTTTTTTATGTGTATCTACAAACACAAACAGCTTATATAGCCAGAATGCTTTCTAACACAGCTGGTGAATTCACTTCAAGGTCAATCACATTCTGGGCTGCATCAAAAGCACTGCAGCCAGCAGATCAAGAGAGGTGATTCTGCCCCTCTACTCTGTCCAAGTGAAGACCTGGAGTATTGTGTCGCCTTCTGGAGTCCCCAGCACAAGAAGGATGTAGACAGACTGGAGCACATCCAGGGAAAGGCCACTAAAATGATGTATGAGGACAGGCTGAGAGAGTTGGGGCTGTTCAACCTGGAGAAAAGAAGGCTCTGGGGGGACCTTCTTTTGACCTTCAGTACCTGAGGGGTGCCTACATGAAGGCAGGGGAAGGTCTTTTCAAGAGGGTTTGTACAGATAGAACAAGGAGCAATGGGTTCAAGCTGGGAAAGGATAGATTTAGACTGGATATTAGAAAAAAGTTCTTCAATGTGAGGGTGGTTGATCACTGGAATTGGCTGCCCAAGAGGGTGGTAGAGGCCCCGTCCCTGGAGTCATTTACGGTCAGGCTTGATGAAGTTCTGAGTGACCTGAACTAGGTGGAGTTGTGCCTGTGTAGGGAGGTTGGTCTGGATGACCTCTAGAGGTCCCTTCCATCCTAGAACCTTCTATGATACTATGAACTGAATGACAGATGCCCATTGTTTCCTTCCTTCAGCTTCACAGCATCCTTTCCACATAATTCATAACAGTAGGAACAAATAACAAAAAAGCCTGTGTATAGATGGAAGCAGGTCTATGTAATCTATCCCAACACCTGAAACAATTCCCAAATACCTGAAACAGCTCTATCTCATCCATCCCAATACCTGAAACTACTCCATGGTTTTCTTGCCAGGAATGTCGCTTGAGATGGAAAAATCAGATATGAACCAACACTGTGCTAAGAGAAGGGTTGAAATGGAATGTGCAGCATTCAATATACCACAGTCCTCACAGATGAAAGAAAAGTACACCTGCTACTGCCCATGAAGTGCATTCTTATAACCTACTTGGGTATTCTGGACTCCTCTAGAAGTATTTCACACCTATGGGTGTCAATATGTGAGCAGAGTAACACCTCCCACTTGGTCAGGATTCTCTACTTCACAGCCACTGGATTGTTAACAGCTTCTTAGGAAGAGTGGTACAAAGGAACAGGGCCAAAATTTAAGAAGACCAGAGGCTGTGTATGTTCTTCCAACATACAAGGACATGAAAAATCAATGTGGCCACCAGAACCAGAGTTTTAGACAAACATTTCCCCTTCCGAATTGGTGGGTGGGATTCAGCTAAATTTCATTAACAAAATAATGTTGTTATGTTAATGACCCTAAAATGAACATGTTTTCACTGTAGTTTGATGCTGCCATCATTTAGCACACGGGATCAAAACCAGTCCAGAAGCCCTTAAAGCAGCCATTGAACTTGTATCTGAACAGATGCTTAAAGTACTTCAGAGCATTACAACATCGTGTTACAAAACAAGATACTCAGTCTAACTTCACAGTGCAAGAAACACACATTGATCTTCCTTGACAGCAATGAAAGCCCAGTGACAACCTTCCCTGCCCTGGAGATCTCATGACATATAACTGCATTGGGCAGAAAGAACTTGTTTTGCTGTTTAGAAATTGTTTTGCAGCTTAACTCTTTTCTTCTGTGAGCTACTCCTCTGCTCTCTGCTATAAATGAACGGAAACATCAACTCACCCTCTCTGGAACAGGTCCACATTATGGAATTTGTGTAGCTCCACAGAAAACTCGACTGTTCCCTGGACCTCAGACATGATTTTTTCAGGTCATCACCTAAAAAACATACATGCATAGAGGCATTACAAACACTTGAAGCATTTTACTTAACAAATCCATTACTGAACTACAATTTTGCAGCGTTTTGGGGTTCACGTACAACTGAAATCAGATGGAATCTTTCCAATAATATTACTTAGTTTCATCTTCAGAAAGACTTGATAAAAGCCACATCAAAGTAGTAATGAAGAGAGGTAAAAAAGTCTAACCAAGCCTGAGGACAGAATAATATTGCAGAGAGCATAAGAAGTAAAAAGTAAATAACAAGAATCTCAAAGCAAATTTTAATTAACTCTCTTGCTACTCTTGTGTGGGAAATTGATTTTTTTCTTCCCATTTTAGCAAATGGCAAATATCCAGGGTCAGCAACAGCTCATTTCTGTAAAAGCAGAGGCTACAAAGACAAAAAGCCTAGATAGATGAGAGCAGAATTTAGAATCATCTTTCTTTCCACCCCTCCCATGACTTAAATACAGTCCCAGAAGGGAAGATTCTGAGGGATTATGAATAATTTAAAGATTAATGAATGGAAGAGATCCTTCTAAGCAAAAATCTGACAATTAAAGCATCTAATAGGCCACAACAGCCAGATCAAGATTGTGAAGTACTAGAGCCATTTACAGATCACATCTCATACATTCATTGAATCACAGAATAATTCTGCTGGGAAGGGAGCTCAGGAGGTCACATACTTTACTAAAGACAAATTACAAGAGCAAGTTTCCAAATCAGGCCTGTTTAATACACCAGTGTAAACCATTAACAATTCCCTAATTGTAGCAAAGGCAAGCCAAGGGCTTTTATAGCTTTTGAATCGATTTCATGTATTTATGGAAATAGCAAGTGAGCAAGCTTTCTCAGCATCGTGAAGAAGACAGAGGTCGGATGTCTTTAATTAACACGTCCAGAAGCATCGTTTTGGTAGCAGTTTGACAGCAGACTAGTCAGTCTCTGAGGAAGACCCCTGCCAAGGCTCTTAATAATTCCCCTCTCTGAGATACACCGGGCTTTGAGGAGGCACCAAGCTCAGACTGCAAAGTGAATGGCTTCCTTGACACTCCATGACACTCAAATAGCTGGCCATTTCCTTCAATGGAGCAGGAAGTCTGATGCCTGAAGTTCTGAGATTAACCTGTATCTTTCTAGCAAGTCTGAGTTCACTCCTGATTCGTTGTTTTCCATCTGACTGGCTTATTACACCAATGGTTTTAAGCTGTTTTCTTTCTGTCTAGCCTCTCATGCACCACCATTTTTCTAAAAGAGGTCATTCCAGAATTAAAAAGTTGTCACCTTCCCCAGAAACAAGCATTGCAGATGTTGACTTTGCAATGACACTACTGGAGCGTAAGAGGTACATGATGTATGTGATACTTGTTTGTAACTGTCAGAGAGAGAAGGGCAATTGCTAAGTCACTCATATACCTCCAAGGTAAAGGACTCTACATTAACTTGTGTCAGGGCATGGTTAAGGAGCTCTGAAGGTAAACTCAAAAGCTATTATTTGAAAAAGTACCATTCTTTTTCTTTACCACCTGTTTCAATAAGAACGAGATGAATCCTTTCTCATTTTACTTTGTGCAGAGCCTAAGGCATTGCACAATGTTTATGGGGTCTGTATATGACACATCCACCTGGTTATGTGGGTGATAGTCTTGTTGGAGTGTAGTGTCAGGGCACAGCAGACCTTGGGAAGCCGTGAGAAAACCACACAACAGCACAAAGCAACAATCTGACAAGAGATTTAGCCTTGAGGAGAGTGCTAATTGGAAGAGTTGTCTCTGGATGAGTCTGCATGCTGTGCTGAAGCGTATTTTCCTAGACCTCAGGATCAAAGGAAACTCCCTGGTTTTGAAGACATGAGTTTAAAGAGAAGAGATGTGAATGAATGGCCAGCCAGTTCAGACCAGGACAAATATTGTCAAAAATGCAAGGAATGATGTGAAGATATGGTTGACTCAGGTAAATTAAAAAACAAATACATGGAAATACACACAGGTCTTCACTGTATTCATATCCTTTTTTGTATGCTTCATAACTTCAAATACAGAAGAATTATCCTGCAAAAAGTTCCCAAGCTGTTTCTGCAACAGTATTTCCTTCACTGATTGCCAGAAGGAAAATCCAAACAGCTACTACAGCTAGTTGGACTTTCATCCATCCCACCAGCACAACAGAGGATCAGAGCACTTAAGTCTGTGTCAGAGGGCTATAGGAACTGGGAACCCTAGCACTAGCTGTTAGTACTTCAGGTAACACCTGCCAAGTACCAAAATAGGCTTCTTGTGCACCTCAACATCAGGAAACACAGCAAGGTTTAAAGAAGACCTGCTCAGAGACAAGGGCATCATGCTTCTATGGTATTTGAAAACAAGGATGTGGGCACCCCGGATCAAGGAAACGTAGCTGTTTCAAATGATGCACCAAGCTTCCATGGCTGTATCAGATGTCTACTTAATGAGAGAACTTTGGGGCTTGTGAAGTGCCTCTAATCCCGCCCTTACTCGCTGATCTCTGTGGGACAACCTTGGGTTATAAATAGAGTCAGTAAATATAACGCTGAAGGGAGCCATTACATCAGCACTGTAAACACAACAGGGAACGTTGCCAGTACTGAAATATCATCAACTGATCTAATAAGCCGTTTAAAGAAAAATAGAGGTGATTCTTCATTATTTTTTTCTAAAATGCCTGGCTTGGTGTCAAACTGTGCATCTTGAAGAAGAGAACTTAAGACAACACCAGTAAATGCAAATGTGAAGCTACTAAAGCAGCATGGGAAGTGTTTTGGCCACACACTTCTGTAAAAGCACTCCCCGTGATCCTTCTTGTCACTCCAAAGCACTGGATCAATTGGAAAGGTGCTCCCATTGCCATTGCTCGTGCTGGACTGTCCTACGTGCAGCAACATTCCAAGTCATCACCTCTGTGACAGTTAGTCCTTCCAGTCTAAGCTGGTGTCCTAGCAAAAGGCAGACAATTTGAACTGTCATCTTCCTTGTTGCAAGGAGACACTAAGTGAAAATCAGAACCCTTTAAACAGACAACGCCTGATGAGAACCTATACATTCCAAGTTGGAGACAGTCTCATTTCCATTTTTAAAGGAAACATTGATTTTACTTCCCCACATCTCCACTGTTGTCAGTGAAGAAACCTTCTGGACTGGAGGTCATTCAACAAGTTGCACTGGCCTAACTGTAATAGGTTTATTCGTCTTTACCCTCCACTTCTCTCTGTCATTTTTCTGACTTTCAGTATTTGTGGCAGTGGCATTTTAGACACAGTCAGCTGAACGAACCTTTCTTACAGCAGCTGATTAGAAGTTTATGTGCCACACACACCTGGAAGGCAGAAACAGGTCTGACGTTTCCCTGCTGAGACAGCAATCAACATCAACCAAACCAAAAGGAGAAGAGGAGGGTGAGATGAGGAGAGAGTGGGGTAGAAATAAGGTCAGGACACTGCAAAATCTGACAGTCCATGAACTTTCCAGTATTTATGCAGTTAGCTGTGACTGAAAAATAAACCATTTCAGCACTCTTGTCCATCTACATCACAGAAGCCAGGAAACAAAAGTAAACAAAAAACCCAAAAAAACCCCACCAAGGACAAAAGAACAAAACACCATGTGATAAAGGGCAATGATGCATAAACCTAGTAATATTCATTTAGGAGAATAAAGCTGCCTCTCCAGAAACACAGTACATGCTCTTTCCGGTATCGCATCACTGATTTTATGGTTATTAAAGCATCTGTGATTTTATTGTGAATTTCTTTGGAATCTGGCATTTGTTGCAAGCTGTGCATGTTTATTTGAATATTTATTTATTTATTAAGAATTCCTTGATTAAGCACGTAGAATAAAGTCATAGAATCATAAGGGATTGGAAGGGACCTTGAAAGATCATCTATTCCAATCCTTCTGCAACACCAGGATCACACAGACCAAGTCACACAGGAACACATCCAGGCAGATTTTAAACATCTCCGGTGAAGGAGACTCCACAACCTCCCTGGGCAGCCTGTTCCAGTGCTCCAGATGTAGTCTCACCAGGGCAGAGGAGATGGGGAGAAGAACCTCTCTCGATCTGCTAAACACCCCTCTTCTGATCCACCCCAGGATGCCATTAACCTTCTTGGCCACAAGGGCACATCCTGCTGTCCACTAGAACCCCCAGGTCCCTTTCTCCTACACCGCTCTCCAACAGGTCAGTCCCAAACCTATACTGCTACCTGGGGTTGTTCTTGCCCAGCTGTAAGACTCTACACTAGCCCTTGTTATAGTTCANAGCTGTAAGACTCTACACTAGCCCTTGTTATAGTTCATTCAATTTCTCCCTGCTCAGCTCTCCAGCCTGTCCAAGTCTTGCTGAATGGCAGAACAGTCTGCTGGACTGTCAGCCACTTCTCGCAGCTTTGTCTTGTCAACAAACTTGCTGCAGGGCAACCTAATCCAAGCCATCAATGAATAGACTGAACAGGACTGGTCCCAGCACCGAGCCCTGGGGCACTCCACTAGATACAGGCCTCCAACTAGACTCTGTCCCATTGACCACCACGCTCTGACTTCTATCCTGCAGCCAGTTCACCATCCACCTCACTACTTGATCGTTTAGACCACACGGGTTCAGTTTGGCTGAGTTTGACTGTATCAAATGTTTTACTGAAGTCAAGATAGACGACATCCACTGCTCTGCCATCATCTATCCACCAGGTTATGCCCTCATAAAACGCTATCAGGTTGGTCAAGCATGACTTCCCTTTGGTGAAGATGTACTGACTGTCCCTAAAATCCCTCTTGTCCTTTATGGACCTAGCATCCATTTATTCTAAATTATTTCACCACCTTTCCTGGGAAGGAGGTGAGGCTGACGGATCTGTAGTTACTTGGGTCCTTTTTCTTACCGTTCTTGAAGATTGGAGTGAGAACTTCCAACAGATTGACAAACAAAATATCTACACACAGTGGAAAAGGGATATCATCTCACTCAGTATTTGGCCTCAGTCAACAGGATGCAATGAAGTTGAAAGCAAGGAATATATGCAATAAAATGTGCATAGATGTTGCACATACCTCAATGATATTATAGGTCTTTTCCATCCTAAACAATTCTATGACTTGAAATCACCCAGAATGTTTGTTAGTTGTTTCCTAAACTCACTTACAAAATCCACTACTTTCAGGCCACTGATGGTCTTGGATTTTTTCAAGGTTTTTTATACGTATATACAGTTGAGTCCCAAGTTTTCTTTAGGATTCATGTCATTCTTAGCCATCCAAAGCCTTCTAATTCTCTGTTTATTCACTGAAGTATCAGGGATTACTTTGTAAGACCTCCAGTCCTTACAACCAGCTGACAGTATCTAATACAGAATGAGATAGTGTCACAGCACAAGATAGCAAGCATCCCTCACAGCTGTTTTGCTAAGGTTTTCACTGTGTTTTAATCCTCTGAATTTTTTCCTCAGTCTGGAAGCCCAAGTAAAGTCTAGTGATACAAGGAAGAGAAAATGCAAGGCGCATGGTCTTATTCTTCATGTCTTTTAAATACTTGTCTAGTACTATACCACTTAGCCTAACTTAAAAACACTAGGGACTAATTTGGATTTTATTCTTTGAAGAGCTAACTCCATTTGAATACTAGCATGAAAATCATCTTTCAATATAAAAACTTTCCTGCTTAATATTCTCAGGAACATCAATATCCACAACTTTGACAGATGCACTAGACGTATATTCACAAAGACAGTAACAACATGAATCATTTTCCCCAAGGTTCATTAGCTGCTACCTCAAAAATCTTAGAAGTTAGAAACACAGAAGACAAACTACTTTTAAAAAAATTACTCCTAACCTGAAGACAGTTCAGAGTAGAACAAATAAGAAAGGAGCTGGTCTATTTAATCAAAATTGTTATGCATTTACAAACTTCCCAGTTCTTTGTCTTTTGCCAGCACAAGGGGACTTTGCAAAGTGCCAGTGGTACCTCCTAATTCTCTAGTGGCAGACGCCCATTCAAACTCCAGCAAAAAACAATGTAATGAGTAAAACAACTTGCACCTCACAGTTGCTAACTTCACTCTAGATCAACAGTTTCAGATATGTAGTCCACACAGTCATAGGTGAAAACGAAGTGTTCTTAAGGGATCCAAAGAAAGTCATGTAAGAAAACAGGTCTAAAAGTTACTTCAGTTTCTCTCTCATTATCTTTGTGGGACCAATGCACATTGGAGAATTTGTAGTCACCAAACCAAGAAAACTGAAAATAAATGATCTAGGTTATATTCTTCACAGACTGGTCATTTCAAGGGTATTTGGATGAAGGAATAAATCTACTAGTAGGAAAAAAAGAAGAGATAACAGGTTGTGCTAGAGTATTTGTAGGGCAGAACAGAATGAGGGCCAGAATCAATGTCAGGTGCCAGTAGGCTGCTCTTACCAGATATAAAGCCTTTGAGCTATTAGTCAGGATTAAATGTGAACACAGCTGTGCAAATTTAGGTCAGATCGCTCGAAAAAGCAAAGAGCAACCTCGATCTGTCCTCTGTTAGCACATGTATGTCAGGACACAAGTTACGAGTTCAGCTCAGCACAAATCACTATGTGCTTGCACCAGTTAATAATAACCTGGTTATGGTAGGGTGCACAAAATGAAAACAGCAAGAAAATTTCAGACAGAGGAGGAGGAAAGGGAAAGCAGAAGGAAAAAAGAGATAATACAAACTGTCCCCTAGAAAAGCTTCCTGCTGCTACATAATCTTCACGTCATACCTTCTCCTACCTCTTCCTTCCTCAACGTGTATTTCTTCTTTATGGCCCTCAAAAGCAAAGGGTCTTAAAATTTTATGCACAACTGAGAGCTAAAACACCAGATTCCTAAGAACAACATCATCTTCAATCTTCTGCAGCTTTTGTCTCTTATTCCCACTGTTCACGTGAATCTTTTTTCCTGATATTCCAGTAGTCAGTATTAGAAACATAAAATGGACCAAAAAGCAGCAAGTGACTTGAAGCCTATTTAGGACACTCAGACAAAATTATCACATACTTGACTGCTTCCTTCACTAATGAAAGTGACTATATTCTTCTCATCGGATATTTTTTGTTTGTTTCATTCAGGAAATTAAATATCTTTGGGACACAGACCACATACAATTTTTCATAAGAGAGTCTGATTTATTTTTTTAATTTTTCTACTCAAGCTCACACCTGATTGATTTCTAAACCACATGGACTCTACACCAAGACCTTGGCAGTATATAGAATCAGAGATTACATCAACATCTATCTATTTATATATATATCAAAATGTTTGACTCCACTCAAATCTTTAGCAACATCTAAAGGTCTGTTCTTGTCTGTCTTCTGAACAGGCCACATATGGATGTGACAGTTGACAGAGATCTTTGTGACAGAGTTGAAAAGATTCCAGTGTCAGGTCCTGTAGGTCTGGAAAGGAGATGTAAGAAGATGTATGCTCTTGTAAAAGCTGTATGCCTGCCTGATGCACGAGTGCAGAAGCTATCTGCTTTTGAGCACATACTGTCACGCCAATAAAAGCATCGCTAAAGAACCCAAGCAGATAACAGAGGGACCTCAAAACTGCCATGATGTTAGCAGAGACAGCTAATGAACTAGTGACAGTTCAGACCATGAAAGATTAAGGGATTTCTATGATCTTTGGCACTGTTCTGGCTGCATATCCATTTCCAGTTGCAAAAAATTTCATGGCACTGTCTAACTGTGCTGTAAACTCAGCTGCCCTTGTCAGACTTTAACTGCTTGGGCTGCATTTTGCCTGATCAAATTCTCTACAAAGTTTCACTTGGGCAAGTTACAGTCTCCTTCAGATGCTCTAAGGACACTCTAAGTAAGCACCTTTTATATCACACTGATTATCCTTGCTTGTGAAAAATGTAAAGCACAGCCAGCCACCCACTAGAGACTCATCTCACTAGCTAGAAATGCCTTCACATGTGTGAGGTGTTTAGCTTCACAGGGTTGTCAACAAAGTTGTAGCAAACACAGTACACAAGATGCACGCGGCCGTTTGCACCTACTTCTGTCCTGAGCATCATGGGAGCTGAAGGTAACTTGTTTGGGTGTAGACATACAAGCAAAGGCGAAATCTAGTTAGATGGATGCTATTTATAGCAACACTGCACAAATAAATAAGATTTTTAATGTGTTTGAGAAACTCATAGAAAAGAAGGCTGAGTGAGGCAGAATGTGTATCTCTATAGATACTGTTGCTTTACATATGATATAGAACAGGGGTCCTCAAACCCTGGCCTGTGGGCCGGATACAGCCCCCCAGGGTCTCCAATGAGGCCTGCCGGTATTTCCCCCACACACAACTGGGGTTGGGGGGTGAAAACCCAGCAGCCGCAGATGACTTCCTGCCAACTGCGTGGCCGGGCTGAGGAGGGGGGCCGTGGCATCAGAGAGGTGGGCAGCTCCCCTGTCTCTCTCTCCCTCCCTCCCTCCAGCTCCCAGGCAGGACAATCCAGGCAGTACAAACTATAGCCTGGCCCTTGACACTGTCTGAGGGACAGTGAACCAGACCCCTATTTAAAAAGTTTGAGGACCCCTGATATAGAAGGATAAAGGAAAAAACCAAACATCCTCAAAACTCTGTGATACAAGACTTTGCGTGGTTTTTTACCCCAAGGTATTTTGCTTTTTATGATATAGATTTAGAAATCTAGCTGGATTCAACAGTCAGAACACCATTAGACTGAATGGAGTTCAGTGCTGAAAAGACAGGAAAAGCTAAAGATAACGTTGGTTTTGAAGACTCCAGTCCCTGCTTCCCTAACACACATTTATCATGATCGGACACTGATCTGCAAAACCACTTCAGAATAGACAAATTCTGGAAATGAATCTGTACTTTCAGAATAATCTCTTCCCTTTTTTAGACTTCAGAAGATGTGTTATAAGGGAGATGGGGAAACCCAGGAAAGAAGAAACGACTCTGCTTGTTCAAGAAAATTTATGCATATTTAGCTAGTCAAGTTCTCTGATGTCTTGATCACTTGATCCAAGTTGTGGGCAAGTAAAAGGTTCTTAAAGCAGATCTTTCTATATAATAAAATTACCTGAAATTGCTACCGGAGAAAACATGGTCAGTAGCTGTATTAAGAGTTCATATGGAATCAGGGGAATTATTGATGCTCATAAGGAGCAGCTGATGTGAGTTTGCAGTGCTGGGCCGATACAGAAGAGCACAGCAAGCTGTGTCAAACACCGAGCAAGATTTCAGAACACTGAAAACTTGACAAGCTGTTGTGGCTTCAGTTGTTATCACCAAAAATACTCACAGGCTGGAACAGTGCAGGAGGAAGATAAAGATATTGGTGAAAGAACTTGACAGAGAGACAATCAGAGCAGCATCAGCAAAACTAGGGTCTTGGTACTACTGGAAGAGAGAATATTTGCAATACTGAGATGAATATATAAGTATATTTTATTATTAACAATATTTATTATAGCCATTCTTGTCTGAAAAAAATTTAAACAAATTGCACACAAGCTTTGATAGAATCATAGAATCATTAGGGATTGGAAGAGACCTCAAAAGATCATCTCGTCCAATCCCCCTGCCACAGCAGGATCACCTAGACCAAGTCCCACAGTCAGTCTGGGTTAGAAGGGACCACAGGATTATCCAGTGTTGTCTATTCCACGGGGTGTTTACTATAGGATGTAAAGAATCTATGCATAAACCATTTTCCATAATGATGACTCTTTGGACAGGCAGTAACTGTTAAACTGGAATGTGGTACCAGAGGAACAGGTGCTGGTTTAAAGCAGCATGATTTAAGTATTGGCAATAGGATATGCAGAGGCATAATCAGAATGTTGACTTGTTTTTAGTGGTTGGGTCCTTGTTGATATAAATAACTGCACCAGGTTTTGCTGTAAAGCAAGAGCTAAATTAGGTGGTTTACAAGCAGAGGAAAAGGACAGCATTGCTTGATCTGTGATAAAGAAAGAAAGGGCCAAGTGAGCCACTGTTAGTCATGAAGTCAACACAACAGGACATGAGCTACAGCTGATAAGTAAATTGAGACGAGTAGAGTCTATCAAAACAACAGGAAAATTGTTTCTCAAATCCAGGCCAGCATCTTGGTAAACTTCACTAGAAGGGTGGGCTTTGCATAGCTAGAAATTTTGCTTGGCAGAAGGGCTGTAATTCTTCCTGGTGGCCTTGACTTTTATTCCAACCTCAGAACAGCTGTCCCTCAAGGTTTGTCTGACAAATCTGTCATGCTGGAAGAATGCTGCTTAGTCGTCTCACAGAGATAATGGCTCTTCTCAAATGAGTAAGAACTTGCAGGATGGAAGTTGAGCTCCTGAGGTTCAGCTGAACAGGAAGCTGGATTTCTCTTTGGAGAACTGGGGGCATTGGGAGCTCATTATGCATCACAAACTACTGATTCTCCAGACCATCTAAGGGTTGGGTTTGGTGTTGTCCTTAACAGTTGCTCAAGATGCAAAGCAAACTGTGCCGGAAGAGGAAGGAGATGCATTAACAAGATAGAGATATCCTACTCAGGACTTATTCCCTGAAATCTTCTCTGTTTGCACCCAAATACTTCCAGCCAAAGAAATATAGGCAACACAAGGAAATTTCAGCAGCTGCTAAGGCACGTGTACCACCATCCTGCCAGGCCACCTCCGTGTCCTTTGAAGACGTGCTTTGCCAGCAGTGACTCTGAGCAGACTCCATGTCTGTGGCATGCTGCTAATGTACGCAAGTCGGAAATAAACTGCACTTTTCTGATGCAGACAACAGCCTGGTGGCAGCAGCAAGGTTTGCACAGCAGGGAAATGCCTCCCTTCTGCAGGCTGCCACAGTTTACACTTCAGTCTGCGTACAGGGACACAAAGTCCTCACACACTGAAGACACGAAGACCAACGCTTGACACAGTCTTCAGTTTGGAAGGTATGAGCAATTCCAGGAACAAGAGTATTTCGATGAAATTCTGTATCACCACGAAGATTTTGTACAATAATGCCATCCCTCACACTGCTGAGCCAAGAACCAAACCAAACCAAATTTCAGGGACTCCTGGGCAGCAATTTAGAAAGAATAAAAAAATCTAATGAGAAGCAGAGAGGTTACCCACGAGCAGAGGAAATTCCATCACTCAAGCAAAAACAGGGACAGTGATTTGGATTAAACACTTCCTACAGAAGGTGGCTTTACCAAACAAGGATGAGATGGATGCAGCCAATTTTGTTTAATTTTGTGCCTACCTGAAAGGCAGTATTATTCAGATTTCCACTGGCACACTGGAATTTAACAGATCATTTGCTTCTTACTAGTTTGAAATAAAGTGTCACCTCAAAAATTATTGAAAACATTTCCTAAGCAGCTGAATTCTCTGTAAAGAGCTAGCCTCCAAAGCTTAACTCTGCTAAATTTTTGAGCTCCTTGTATTTACATCCCTCACAGAGAATATTCAAAGCCTCTTAAGAATGAAGACTCAGCTTAGGAGAAGCACTAACAGCTCCTAGCACAAGTAGCATCGTGATTCACACCGATCAAGCAGCTATATTAAAACAAGCAGAGAGCTTTTCCTCAGTCTCCTAACACACAAGTAAAGTGCACGTGAGATTAGATAAAGGGAGCGCACTTCACCGTAAAGCTATAAGAAAACCAGGTACACCGAGACCTAAATAAGAGCTGCTGCTGTGCGAGCATCTCTGCTCAGAGCAGGCACATTTAGAACAAATGTCTGCTCTGTTCCTGCAGCTTTTTCATAGCCTAAGAGATTAATCATTCCTGATGTCGCACAATCAAGTGCTTAACACCCGTTGGGTTTGATTTTTGTATTAGGAACAAAATCAATATATAGAACGTCAGGGGAACTCACAAGGCTCTCAGTGCTACAAGCAGCTTAAGAAAACATGAATAAAACTCAGCAAAAGTCTTCAATTTCTTATCATCTCATTTTAGGACTATTGCAGATGGTTTAGCTGATTTAAAAATTCTGCATAGCTTTCCTCAGAAGCATACCTTTTTTTCCCAGGACTTACAATACAATTGATGGGCCGGAAGGACTGAAAGTAGATTCATGTTTGCAACACACTCTGAATTTTAGGTACTAGCTCATTGTGCAAATAAACATTTCAGATTTGATCTGAATATGCAATGAACTGAGGGCCTTCAAGGTTTTTTGTTGCCTTTTTAGAAGTAGTGGTAGTTTTGCATCCCATTTTGACCCCTGCATACATCAGAAACTTTGGGGAAAGGGTCATTTTGGACAGTTGTGTGCTGGAGAAGAGGTAAGATATGGCAT
>VXBP01006810.1:0-18393 GCA_013400115.1 Rhinopomastus cyanomelas
ATAATACTGTGATACTGTGATACTGTGATACTTATGTAATGAGGATCATAATTACAAAGTTTGTCTCAGTCACAATGAGATAGAAAAGTTGAAGCAAGTTGGTGATTAGGCTGTTCTGTTGGATGACCTCTGATCATGGCACAAGCAACCCCACCTGAAAAAAAGGTGGAACTGGCTACCAGTTTCTGCAATTGTTTTATCTGGTAGTCTATAAATATGTCCTGCATAATCAATGCTAGAGCTTTGCATTAGTCATTTAACCCTTGAGTTCTCTTTTCTCTAAAAGGAGAAATTAAATATCCATTTTAACAGAAGTGAGTAAAACTAATGAAAAAACACACAGGTCTAATGTGATGTAAAATTGTTACACTTTACCATGAAGTTCTCATAGCAATTTAAAATTTCCTTGAAAACTAAATTTCATTTCCAAACAACCCATAGAAGTTATTTTCATGCCCTATTGTCAATTAGAATTGATGATTTCAATTAATAGTAATTATTATCCTATCACTTTAGTTGTGTGTGCTTTGCGGAAGTTGTGCTTGTCTACAAAAGAAATAACACGATTAACACTAAAAACAATATACAGACATATTTATAATTTTTACTGTTATGAAAATATTGTCTTTTGATGAACATTAATTAAAAAGTACTTTTCACATGGTGTCAAAAGTTGCCAAGAGGTCTAAAGCAATTGTTATGACAAAAAAGCACAAGTTTTGAAGAACCACTCCTCATGTGAAGCATGCATGTGAAAAAGCAGAATGAAGAAGTCCTTAGGGCAAAAACCAATTGCAGTACGCTTCTGTGCGTGCTCAAAGACTCCACAAATCACGGTTCCGAGTACAATGTGTAATACAGCCATTACCTAGAAATCTAGCTTCAAATAAGAAGTCTTCAAACAACCGTCTTGCCAGTCTGTTTACAAAACTAAGCTTCCACTGCTGAAAGATGAGAACTTCATGCTGGAGGTAACTCAGGCTAAGGTCCCTGACACACTCCTCACTCAAAGGCACTTGCATTGTCCCTGGGCTACCCAGCTGCTCACTGCAATTGCTTTGCTGCTTTGCTTTGATTTCATGATTGCTGCCATGTTTCCTGGGGTGGTCTACATTGTCTGTGCAGTTTTTGTCATGGTTTGCCTGCAGGACATGAAGGTTGAAAGAAGTATGGATCCTTGCTACAATGAATTCATGCAATTAGGTAGAAAATAAAAAGGAAAGTAAAAGTATTTCTAGAATCACTGGTACTCTTTGTCCTTAGCAGGTTGTAGCTTCTTGTTTTCAGACCTGTCACTGCGTGACACCAGCAAAGTTTTATTAAAAGAGGAACAATTATTGAGTATGAAGTTGACAGGAGTTAACTGATATAGCTGTCGTGCACCTGTCAGGCAAACATGTCCTGTTTTGCTGATGCCTCAAGTGCCCCTCTACGGATGGTTACTGTGAAGAAGCTGGGAGGCATGAAGTTCAGTCCCACTGAGTGACTAATTCAAACCTTGTGCACAGTTTGGGTCGTTTGTAAGAAAGTAATGGTGGATTTCTGGCTGGAAAGTTTGCTGATGTAACATGCATATTCTCTCTGTAAATGTGTATTCCTCTACACACCACTGGGTAGTGGCAAAGAGATGGTCTTTCTGGGGAACTTCATCTGACATCCTGGGTAAGCTGTTTAGACCATGGAAGCAGTTCAAACCTGCCCTCTCACAACAACAAAGCAGTCAACTCCTTCATTTTCTGCAGGAGCAAGAGAGCGTATGCAGAGTAACACAGAAAGGGCAGTTTGAAAATACCTAGGAAAACTTCCAGTTTGGTCATCAACATGGATTATTCAATAAGAGGAAGATAAAGAGTTAGAGGACATGAATAAGTCAAAAGCAAAACGCCAATTAAATAGTGGAAAAAAGAATGATTGCACACACACACACACACACACACACAAGAGATACCAATGGAAGTGCTCTGTTCAAGTATAAATCCAAACCTCCACTGGGAAGATGTCATTAATTTTTTTGAAGATTATATTTTCCAGTTACCGTTGTCAACATATGGAGCACTCCTATGCCACAGACTTCTTCCAATATCTGCAAAATCCCTGACTGCAAACCTTCAATTATTCTCCACCTAGACTACCAAGAAGAAATGTTATCTGATGTCTACTGTCTCCCAGATGTTCATCCTCTTCATGAATTGTTAGGAAGAGTGGAACTGATAAGTTAGAACTAAACAGTAGTATACTCCAGCACAGTAGAAAATTCCTGTCTCAAGTATCTAAAATTTTTCTTTACGTTTGACCTTGCAGGTGTTAAGGTAGAAGGAATGGTACTGAAGAATATATTTTCAATAATCTTTCTTCATCATTCTTTCAATTTAGCTTAGTCCTGGAAAAGTTCTCTGCCTGGAGTCCAGAGGTCCTTGAAGGCAGCTGGTCAAGTACATCCAATTCATCACTAGCATTGCCAGCCTCTAGTTGTAGTGCTTGAATGCCACTCACATATTTTCTCGTCACTGTCTTGCTGCCAAGTTTAATAACGATGATATTTTTTCTCTGTATTTAATTTTCACTTTCTAGCTTCACTTTTGCACTTCCCATTAATTCATTTTCTTTAGCTTTTTCTCTCACTCTTATCCGCTCATCTTGGATGTGTGACTAATGTTAATTACTGTGGCATTCCCAGATGGGAAGCTAATGGGAGGCTTGATAGTGCTTTGGATTGGTGCCCAAAAGGGCTGTGCTCTCATTGGCCACTTGTGTATTTTCTAGTAGGACAACAGACCATCAGCAGTGTTGTGAAGCAAACCCCCCAGAAGAATGCAAAAACTGGAAGGGAAGTGTCCCATGCATTTCTCACATAACGTGCAAGAAGGATGCAAAACTTTTGTCTATGCTGTGTGTGATGAAGGTAGGTCAGATGAAGTAGGCCAAACTCAGTGTGGCTCTGCAAAGCCATACCTTCACATGTCCTTGTGTACTGTAGTCTTAGCTGCCATGTACCATAAGATGTTGGATCTTCACAGGAAGGCTCTTAACTGTCTGTCGTCTATGTCTCCAAACAGCTATGTGATTGTATTTGCAAAGGAGATGAACCAGTTCACACAGCAGTGATGGCTTGTTGGCATGTGATTGACTTGGATAGGCAGGTTGTCTAGACTGCCAGACGGGGAAACAGGAAATAAATTCACCTCAAAGTAAAAAGATCTCTGAGTAGCATCTGAACCTAAAAATATTTTTATTTATCTAGTGTATTTCTCAGGCATTCCATCAGATCTTTCACATGAAGAGCAGGAAGTTGCTCTGAATCACAATGTCCTCAGAGAAAACTGGGAAGAAATTTGAACCTTGTCTACATACAAGAAGGAATTGAAAGCATGCGAACTGAAACACACACGTTGAGAAACCCAAAATTGCACTACTAGTGTTTTTACTATGGTAAAATGGAGAAGACTTCTGGGCTTATGAGTTTTAAAGTTTTGGAAGGAAAGATTGCATGTCATCAGTGTGTTACTGACGTGTCACGCTAGCCTGTCGTTGCCGCTGCTAGTCTATTATAAGAAGAAATAACTCCTGGCCATTGTAAGCCTGCATCAAATATATTTTGATATATATTTTGATATTGAATATCAAATATTCCTGAACTGAAAAAAACTTCCTTGTAACACTTTTCTGCCAATTAATCTATAGGCAGCACCACCGGCTGATGATTTCTCTGACTGTCTCATCTTCTCAGGCAAGAGTGGCGATTTTCACACAAAAGGTTTCTAGTCTGTTTGTTTTCTGGTCAAGTTCCTCAGCGACGTTACTAGTTGTATTTATCTCTTTAAGGCAGAGTTTTCAATCAGAAAAATGATTTTGTGTAGAGTTAAAAACCTACAGCCAAAATGGTTTATGTGCCGGTCTATATACTGTAGTCTGATCAATAACCTGGGAGGTGTCCAAACCACGAGCACTAGCAGTTTCTCCAGGAGAAGTTCCTGTATGTTTGCTGTTCTCCATCTGACCACAGCCAGCTGCAGGTCGGTGCAGTGCAGCCTGACATCTCTTTCATGCCTGGCCTATGAATGATTCTCCATTCCCTGTAAGTTCAGAACATGATTTATTAGACGTTGTTAGAGCAGTGCTAATGAATCTGACTCTGAACAAATTCCTTCTGTAAGTGCTTCTCCCAAAAGCTCAGTTGTTTCTGTAGACTTTTGCCATGTGGGAAATATGCGCTCAGTCTAAGGGGTTGTGAACCTTAATTTCCCAAGACACTTTCATAACCACTGGACTGTCAGATATCTTTAGGGGGAATACTCATCAGAATAGTCTTCTCAATCCTTAGTGTCAGCTTCTAATGTTCTTGGGCCCTTTGTGTCTGAGCCACTAAGTCAGACATACACAAAGTCATACTTTCTGTGGCTCCAAGAATATATAGCTAGTCTATGCAGACAATCAAAATGTTCTGCTGGCCTCTGTCATAGCTTGATTAATTTCTTTTTCCTTAGGATATGATGTGAATTTAAATTATGAATGCTTGGGTTAAAATAAATTAGCAGAAGGCTTGTGTCACTATTGTTTCCTCCAGTATTTTGGAAGAGAGACTTATCTCAGTTGCTAAGGACTTAGCTGTCTAGAAGAAGGTTCAGAAAAGTGCATTTTGAAGGGAAATGGCATCTTCCATCAATAGTACTTGGTACATGATGAATGCACATCCTTCAGCATTCCCCTGGGGGATACTTAAATGAAGCTCTTGCAATTGGCTGGTGATGTCCTTCAAAACAAGCCCATATACAAGAACGTTCTGGATCACATAGAGAGAATTGCCCATGTAAATTCATACAATAGCGCACCCTCTGCTGTCATGAGTTCTAGAGGCATTAAAAATCACTCACGAGAACACTGGATGGAATGTGATAACAACATTGAAACAGAGTACATGTAGTTCAGGTATCAAATGCTGTGCTCTGAAGTATATATGGCTTCCCTTTATAAATAGCTGGCAACTATTCATTCTAAACAAAATCAAAAAGACAAATTTAAACATAAATTGAATTATATGGTCGAAACAGGATAAATCCCAGAGCTTCATTTAGCATGAACCCTACAATGCCCACTATATGGGGAATCTATATGCAAAGTAACTGGTAAAAAATTGAGAGAAAAAATCATAGTGTAATTTATTAGCATTCTGTTCTCTACTCTTATGAAACAAGGTGTTCAAGGAGTTGAATCAAAGTGTCATGGAATGAACTTGAGTTTAAATTTGCTGTATTGTACAACTGCAGAATTCCATCTTTCCTCAGTAGCTTTGTCCTCAAATAGAACCAGTCCTGTTGGTAGAGTGTATTCTCAAGTTTGGATGCATTGGAAACGTTAAAATGGAAACGATAACTACTAGTTTAAAGCTATTAATAATTAATTTAACAAAATAAGGGCAAACTAGGCATGATTTTCTGAGTTGGCTCAGAAGGTATAAATGATGTCTATCTCAAGTTTCTTGAGAAGAAGCAGGGATCTCAGAGTAAATGAGGGCTGTTTGCAGAAATACAGAAAATAAAGAATGTGATTCATACATTATTTGAGAGAACTGCTGAGTACAATAAAAACTAATTTTGTCCCTGCAGGGAGCATAAGAAAGAATTTTGGTACTGCTGTTTGTTCTAATAAGTCTTTTTTGTAGGTAGCCTAATTACTCCATTACTGGAGAGGGAAAATGGAGCTTCAGGTGATAAGTAGGCATAGCAAGCAACCCAACCGACAAATTCTCTGACAACACAGCAAAAACCTGAAGAGGTTTTATCCCTTTAGGATCAGATTAATAAATACAATTATTCTGGATTGCTACCAATCAGATGTTTCTGACAGGTGATTAATACACAGCAACAATTGTGTACAGACAAGGGACTGAGCTTGAACGCCAGGATTTTTTTCTATTTTCATGCTGAATACCCAGACTTTGAAGTCTCTGGCAGCTCATAGTTGCACTTATGTATTTGCTTTATTTCTCATCTGGCTCACTTTAGAGTCAAGATGCTGTATTTCATGCCTACTGGCTAAGCATTTTTAAGAACAACCTCATCCATGAGATCTAAAGGGATTTTTTTCTGTTGTTATGTGCTCAGTTTTTCTTGCATTTTACATGAACACTTTAAGCTTTCAGCCCAGGATGCTGAAGTTGCCCATGTGGGATGAACACGCTGCAGTCTCTCAGGTGGCTAAGAGCATCTCTTGGTTTTGGTCTGGATGTGCTCTTTCCCTTGAAAATCCAAACTAACTGCACACATTGACCTTAAGCACTCTTTTGCACCAGAGAATTAAATGGTTCCATTCCAACATTACTGGATTTACAGAGCATGCAAGTCCTTATTGGAAAGTCTCCTAGAACTGAAGGAGAAGACAAGTTGAAGCAATGCAACAGGGTGTTTCAAAAACCCACTAAAACTTGATGCGATGCTAAAGTATTTCTACATTAATTTCTGAAAAGCAATTCAAATTTAAATTCAGATCCTGTGCATTTTGTGTACTCATATCTCCTCATGTTTGTAGACCTCCTTTTTTCCATTGCAAATACCTATTTTACATAGCCTGAGTTCTCTGGGATGCAGAAGTGTCGTTCCTGTTGTGTATTGGTATAACCCAATGAACATTAGGATTTGTTGTGTAAATGTGAGAACATGCCATCTGTTTGGCAATGGAAAGCTGAAAACTGAGGGAAAACATCAGAGGTGTTAGAACACCTACCAGCTGGAAACTGAGGGAAAACATAAGAAGAAATGAAATAACTGCCAGTTGGAAAATGGAGATACAGCTGGTTGCAAAATGCCTGCTTTAAGAGTGCAAATTCAGGCAGCAAGCCACAGAAAGACATGCTGGGAAAAAGTTCCTGAAGACAAACTTGGACTAGAAAATTAGGTAGATGTGAAGAAATCACTGGGAAGGTGATATTGGTCTTTATTACGGTGTAGATACCACTGTTCTGAAAACTAATATGTCTGCAATGTCTATATTTCCAGGCAAAAGCCAGTAGAAAATGGTGTTAAGGGACAGAGGTAAGTAATTTCAGTAGAAAATATTACAGGGATGTTGTCAACCCCACAGTAATCTCTGTGTGGTTTGGTAACCAATAACTTCAGAAGCATAGATAAACACTCTGCTGTTCCTGTTTATTTGATGATCTTGATTAATTAAAGAGAAGTTTCCTTTAAAAACTCGAGGCTGCCTATAATTATATTAGTAAGTGCAGCACTTTGTTCTTCAGTAGCACTGCACAGTGCATGCAGCGAGTTTTGCTGATTGAAGAGGTTTAAAAAAATAAGACAGGCTGTGTGGTCATTCAGTAGCTGACTACAGCAAAATTGGTTAATGACTAGCATCATCTAAATGAGGCAGCAAGCTGAAAGACTCATAATCTCTCCCCATGCACAAATTTTAATTAAATAATTATAACATCCTTGTTGTAATTATTTATCAGTAACTATGCTCCTGAGTATTGTCTCTTTTGCTTTCATCTGTTCTGTCAGCTCAGCTGTACAATGAAAAATCAGTTTCAAAGATCTGGTATGATTAATTCTTATTATGGAGGCCCTATTCTGCTGCCATTATTCAGCCTGATTAGTACTTTACTGCACAATTAGTCACACCGAATCCAGCATTTCTATGTGTGTGTTAAGTTGCTGCTCAAAAGGGTGGCAGAATTGGACCCGAGCTCACTAGGAGTTTGCAACTGATGGTATAAAAGGATGGCTAAGATGCCAATTCACATTTTCATCTTCTTGGTGAGAAACTAATCAAGAAAAGAGGTAGGTCCAGGGTGACTTTGTTTGCCTCTGAGGATACTTCAAACATTTGGTGTCTTGTGCTTGGGGACATGAAGAGACAGCTCAGCAACCATAGTCTTTAATTGTCTGTGTAAGTGTCGGTCCCTTTCCTTCTAGCAGCTGAGGCAAACCTTCATTTCTGTTAATTTTTCTGTTAAAATTATTGGTCTTAGCTTTAAGCAACAGCTTGGTTGATGAAGCACTGATTAAGGCTGTGGAAGACATACTTGTGGGATGGGATGATACCTGGACAAGCAGAATTGTGCCTGTTTAAACCTCATGAAGTTCAACAAGACCAAATGCAAGATCCTACTCTTGAGTTGGGGTAATCCTTGATATCAGTACAGGCTAGGGGATGATGTGATTGAGAGAAGCCCAGTGGAGAAGAGCTTGGGACACTGTTTGATGGAAAGCTGGAAATCACTTGACAATCACAGAATCATAGAACCATTTATGTTGAAAAAGACCTTTAAGAACATGAAGTCCAACCATTAACCGAACTGTACCAAGCCCAATGCTAAACCATGTCCCTAAGCTCCATGTCCACATGACTTTTAAATATGTCCACAGATGACAATTCAACCACCTCCATGGGCAGCCTGTTCCAAAGCTTGATGACTAAGCCGATGCCTAAGCTAAATTTTCCCTGGCACAATTTGAGGCCATTTTCTCCTGACTTATTGCTTGTTACTTGTGAGAAGAGAACAACACCCACTCCTTTCAGGTAGCTGTAGATAGTGATAAGGTCTACCCTCAACAAACTTTTTTTCAGGCTAAAAAGCCTCAACTCCCTCAGCTGCTTCTTATAAGGCTTGTTCTCCAGACCTTTCACCAACATCTCTGAGCTCCTTTGGATCTGCTCCAGCACCTCAGTGTGTGCTTGCAGCCCAGAAAATTACCTGCATCCTGGGCTGCATTAGTAGAATGTTGGCCAGCAGGTTGAGACAGTTGATTTTGCTTTTCTCTGGAGGTATTCCACCTGGAGAGTGTGTCCTTCTCTGGAGTCCTCACTGCAGCCAAAGATCTCTACTTGGGCAAGCTGGTCTCCTTCCCTGCCTACTCATCTTTCATCTCTTGGGGACATCCCGCTCCCGTGCCCTTAAATCTTCCTTCTTGAAGTATATCCAGTCTTCTGGACTCCTATGTCTTCTAGGGCAGCCTCCCAAGAGACTCTGTCAATCAGTCTCCTGAACAGGCCAAAGTTTGCCCTCTGGAAGTCTAAGGTAATTGTTTCACTAGTTCCTCTCCTTGTTTTTCCATGGATTGAAAACTCAATCAACTCATGATCATTGTGCCCTAGACGATCTCCAACTTTTACTTCTGCAAGATCTTCCCTGTTCACAAGAAGCAGGTCCAAGAGTGCATCTTCCCTGGTTGAAACCCTCACCAGTTGTGTCAGGAAGTTCTCTTCCACACACTCCAGGAACCTTCGGGACTGTTATCTCTCAGCTGTGTTATATTTTCAGGATATATCAGAAAAATTGAAGTCTTCCATGAGCACAACATTCAGTCACTGTGAAACTTCTCCCGGCTGCCTATAAAAAATGTCATCTGTTTCCTTATCCTGGTTGGGTGGTCTGTAACAATCTCTCTTTTGCTGGCTTTACACCTAATTCTTACCCACAATGACTTGGCTGTATCCTCACTTGCATTCATTTGTATGGCTTCGTATGTCTCTAGCACAGAGGGCTACTCCACCTCCTTTTCTTCCTTGCCTGTCTCATCTGAAAAGTTGATAGCCATCATTTGCAATCCCACCAGGTTTCTGTGATGTCTACCATGTCATAGTTTTCTTGCTGTACAACAGCCTCCAGCTTCTCCTGTTTATTGCCCAGGCTGCATGCATTGGTGGAGAAACATTTCAGAGAGGGAACCAAGTACACAGTTCTCAATATTGAGGGGTGATAGCCTTTCTGGCTATTTGTCATGCCACTCTGCCACACTGATGCTGGGCTACTATACCCAGGGTTTTTACTAGCTAAGCCAGTTGTCCTGCCTTCTCCCTTCATACCTAGTTTAAAGCTTGTCAATGAGCCCCACTACCTGCTGCCCCCAAATTCTTTTACCCCTCTGGGACAGGTGCACCCCACCTCCTGCCTGCGGGCCAGGCATCACATCTAGCAGCCCGTGGCTGAAGAACCAAAAACCCTGTCTGTAACACCAGTCCTGGAGCCAGGAGTTCACTAGATGGCTCTTTCTGTTCACATTCTCATTCTTGATTGCCATGGAAGGGATAGAGGAGAAAATGACTCATGCTCCCAATCCTTTAAGCAGCTTCCCCAGGGCTCTAAAATCTCTTTTAATTGATTTTGGGCTTCTCTTGGTAACCTCATCACTTCCAGCCTGAAAAATTAAGAGGGGATAATAATCAGAGGGGTTTATTGGGGTGGGAAGTTTGTCTGCTACATCCTTAACCCATGCCTGAGGAAGGCAGCAAACCACTCTGTGAAGTGGGTCAGGACAGCATATTGGGCCCTCCACCCCTCTTAGGAGAGAGTCCCCCACCACAATTACCTGCCTACCTTGCCAAAGAAGGATATGAACCTGTTAGAGCAGGTCTGTAGGAGGGCCACAAAAATGAAGAGATGGCTGGAACAACTCTCTTATGAAGAGAGGCTGGGAGAGTCGGGGTTGTTTAGAGTGGAGAAGAGAAGGGTCCATGGAAACCCTATTGTGGCCTTCCAGTACTTCATAGGGGCCTAGAAGAAATATGAGGATGGAGATTTTAGCAGGGCCTGTGGTGACAGGGCAAGGGATGGTGGTTTTAAACTAAAAGAGGAGAGACTGAGACTTAATATAAAGAAAAAAAAATTTCCAGTGAAGGTGGTGAAACACTGACACAGGTTACCCAGAGATAAGGTGTATCTCCAGTCCTTGGAGATACTCAAGGTAAGGTTGGATGGCACTCTGACACATCCTTTAACATAGTTAAATACATCCATGCTCACAGCAGGACATTAGACTAGATGACCTTTGAAGGTCCCTTGCAACCTGAAGCATTCTATGATTCAATACTCTCCTAACTCTGTGGACCACATAGCATTTTGCCATGTTACAAAAAACCTGTTCTGAATTATGAGACTAGTTCTGAAAGTGGGCTACTGTGCTATATATCACTGGTGGAAATTGTCTGCAGTCACACAGGCAGGAGCTTAGCTCAAATCTCTTTGAGGGTCTCTGTGGCTTCAGTTTAGCCATCAGTTTCTTGGAATTTCAGAAGCTATCAAAAAGATTTCTGTTTTAAAATAAAATTTAAATGTTTTCATTAAGCTCTTTTATTTTAACAGATAAACTGCCTTCACATGTAAGAGTGCATGAATACTCAAAACCCATTCACAGAGGTGCCTCCCATTGTGACACAATCATGGAATCATAGAACGGCTGGGGTTGGAAGGGACCTTAAATATCACCTAGTCCCACCCACCCAGTATAGGCAGGGACACCTTCACTAGATCAGGTTAATCAGGGCCACATCCATTCTGGTCTTGAACACTTCTAGGAATGGGGGCACAACTTCCTTGGGCAACCTGTTCCAGCATCTCACCATCCTCATAGCAGATAATTTGTTCCTAATGTTTAACCTAAACCTCCCCTCTTTGGGTTTGTAACCTTTTCCCTGTGTTCTCTCACCATACACTCATGCAAAAAGTCTTACCACATCTTTCCTGTAGCCCCTTTCAGATACCGGAAAGCTGCTAGAAGATCACCTTGGAGCCTCCTCTTCTCCAGGCTGCACAACCCCAACTTGCTCAGCTTATTCTCACAGGGGAAGTCCTCCAGCCCTCTGATCATTTGAGTTGCTCTCCTCTGGACACATTCCAAGAGCTCTATGTCCTTCTTATCTTGGGTACTCTAGAACTGGACACAGTACCACAGGTGTGGTTTTACAAGTTCACTTGCCCTGTGGAATTTCATGCAGTTTGCATGAGCCCACTTCTCGAGCCTGGCAAGGTCCCTATGGATGGCCTCCCTTCCCTCCAGAGTATTGACTTCACCACACAGTTGGTGTTGTCAGCAAACTGACTGAGGGTGCATTCAATTCCACTGTCCATGTTGCTGATAAAGGTGTTAAATAGCACTGATTTTATTACAGACTCTTGAAGAACAGCACTCGTCACACATCTTCGTTTGGACATAGAGCCATTGATCACAACACCTGAGGTGTGACCAGCCAGCCAACTCCTTATCTAATGAATGGTCCATCCATCTGATGGACCATTCCATTGATGGACCGTTCCAGTTTAGAGATCAGAATGTCGTGCAGGACAGAGTTCAATGCTTTGCACAGGTCCAGGTAGATGACATCTGTCGCTCCGTCTTTGTCCACCGAGGCTGTGGCCCCATTGTAAAAGGCCACCAAATTGGTCAGGCAGGACTTGCTCTTGGTGAAGCTGTGTTGGCTGTCACCAATCAACCCTTTATTATCTGCTTGCCTTAGCAGAGACTTCAGGAGGGTCTGCTCTGTGATCTTGCCAAGTACAGAGGTGAGACTGACTGGCCTGTAGGTGCCTGGATCTTCTTTTCTTCCATTTTTTAAAATGGGGGTTATGTTTCCCCTTTTGCAGTCAGTGGGAATGTCACCAGACTGCCATGACTTTTCGAGTATGATGGACAGTGGCTTTGCAGCTTCATTTGCCACCTTCTTCAGGAGCTGTGGGTGAATCCTATCCAGTTCCATGGACTTGCTCACCTTAAGGTTCTTTAGATGTTCTCAAATCTGCTCTTCATCTAANATGGATGGCCTCCCTTCCCTCCAGAGTATTGACTTCACCACACAGTTGGTGTTGTCAGCAAACTGACTGAGGGTGCATTCAATTCCACTGTCCATGTTGCTGATAAAGGTGTTAAATAGCACTGATTTTATTACAGACTCTTGAAGAACAGCACTCGTCACACATCTTCGTTTGGACATAGAGCCATTGATCACAACACCTGAGGTGTGACCAGCCAGCCAACTCCTTATCTAATGAATGGTCCATCCATCTGATGGACCATTCCATTGATGGACCGTTCCAGTTTAGAGATCAGAATGTCGTGCAGGACAGAGTTCAATGCTTTGCACAGGTCCAGGTAGATGACATCTGTCGCTCCGTCTTTGTCCACCGAGGCTGTGGCCCCATTGTAAAAGGCCACCAAATTGGTCAGGCAGGACTTGCTCTTGGTGAAGCTGTGTTGGCTGTCACCAATCAACCCTTTATTATCTGCTTGCCTTAGCAGAGACTTCAGGAGGGTCTGCTCTGTGATCTTGCCAAGTACAGAGGTGAGACTGACTGGCCTGTAGGTGCCTGGATCTTCTTTTCTTCCATTTTTTAAAATGGGGGTTATGTTTCCCCTTTTGCAGTCAGTGGGAATGTCACCAGACTGCCATGACTTTTCGAGTATGATGGACAGTGGCTTTGCAGCTTCATTTGCCACCTTCTTCAGGAGCTGTGGGTGAATCCTATCCAGTTCCATGGACTTGCTCACCTTAAGGTTCTTTAGATGTTCTCAAATCTGCTCTTCATCTAACAGTAGGGGCATCTTCCCTTTCCTAGTGCCCGCTTTTGGTGTCATAACATGGAGGCTGTGACCAGAGTCTTTGTGGGTGAAGACAGAGGCCAACTAGTTATTGAGTATCTTGGCCTTTTCTGCATCTTGGGTGACCAGCTATCCCATTTCCTTCTGGAGTGGGCCAACATATTCCCTAGTCTTCCTCTTACCAATGACATATGTATGGACAGTTTTCTTGTTGTCCTTAACCCCTCTTACCAGATTAAATTCTCTCCACGCTTGTGCTTTTGCTTTCCTAACCTGATCCTTTGTACTTCTCCCAGGTCATCTGTCCTTGCTTCCATTTCCTGAAAGCTTTGTTTTCACCCCAGGATTTTCATGCTCACCCATGCAGCCCTGCCGGCACTCCTGCATGCCTTCCTCTTCATGGAGACATATAGGTTCTGGACTTGCTGGAGTTGATTCTTGAAAAGGACCAGCTTTCCCGGACTCCCTTCCCATCCATGGCTTTGTCCCATTTTACCCTGCTAAACAGATCTTTGACGAGACTAAAGCCTGCCTTTTTAAATTAAGTCTCATGAGCTTACTTTGCACTTTTGCCACTGCCCTGAGGATCTTGAATTCTACAGTGGTATGGTCTCTGCAGTCTAGTGTCCCACTGAGTTTTAGATCACTCACTGGCCCGTCTCTTTTGGTGAATACGAGATTCACAGATTCACAGAACATTAGAGATCTGAAGTGGCCTCAAAATATCATCTAGTCCAATCCCCCTGCCAGAGCAGGATCACCTAGACCAATTCACACAGGAACATATCTAGCAAAACTCCCTTTCTGTTCAGTTCCTCTACCATTTGGAGGAGAAAGTTGTCATCAATGCACTCCAAGAACTTTCTGGAATGCTGGTGCTTTGCTGTGTTGGCCGCCCAGCAGATGTCAGAATGGTTGAGGTCCCCCATGAGGACCATGGTTTGCAAGCATGAAGCAACTTTTACCTGTTTAAAGAGCACCTCATCCACTTGGTCATCCTGGTTGGGTGGCCTGTAGCAGAACCCCACTATGATATCACTTGCCACTAATTTCCTGTAATTCTAACTCATAGGGTTTCTGTCAGTTCCTCATCCATCTCCAGCTGAAACTCTGGCTGGTCACTGATGTAGAAGGTAGCACTCCCTCCTCTTTTGCCCTTCCTGTCCTTCCTAAATAGTTTGTACCCAGCCGTCTCCACGCTCCAGTCATGAGAGCCATCCTACCACATTTCATTAATACCACAGCCTTGAAGGCAGGCAGACAGGTGCAAGTCCTCTTATCTCCCGTGCATCGTGCATTGACACAGAGGCATTTGAGATGCGCCCCCTTCAAAGCAGTCCTACTGGCAAGGCTTGTGACTACACATACACGTGTTTTCCTGTAGACCTGCAATTATTAGAGCATCTGTTAGTGGTTCCGGCCTTAACATGATGGGTGTGGGGTGAACTGGGGATCCCCTCCTCCATTCTCCTTAGTTTAAAGCCCTCCTAACTAAGTTGGCTAGTTCTGGCCAAAGAATCTTTCCCCCTTCTCTGATAGATGGACCCTGTCAGCCCTCAGCAGACCAGGTTTATCAGAACGAGCTTTGTGGTCGAGGTAACCAAAGCCCTGATTGTGGCACTACTCCTTCAACCATTTGTTGACTGTACTAATTCTGTCTGCCCTTTCCTTTGACTGGGAGGATGGATGAGAACACTACCTGTGCTTCTGGGCCCTTCACTGCTGCTCCCAGTGCTCTGTAATCCTTCCTTACAGTTTTCAGGTTACTCCTTTCTGTATCATTGGTGCCCACATGAAATAGTAATAAGAGAGGACAGTAATCAGTAGCATGCACGGGTTTGGGCAATCTTTGAGTGGTGTGCTTGATTTGTGCCCCTGGTAAACTGCAGACCTCTCTAGTGTCTGCAGTGGGTCAGGTCTGCAAACGGGTCCCTCAGTGACCCTGAGAAGAGAGAATCTTACTACTATTACCCTTCGCTGTTTCTTCTGGGCACTGGTTGTTGCATGGGGAGCTGAGTGGACTTCTTTCCTCTGCTATGGTGACCTGCTTTGCTTGGATTGTTCCTTCCCTTCAGTCTGCAGAACAGCAAAGTGGTTCTACAGGGGCATCTTGGGTTTGGGGGTAGTCTGTACTTCCTTTGGGATTTTGACTTGACCGTCTTACACTCTTCTTTTTCTTTGCTATCTTTGTCCATTTCCATCCTTTCTGTGTTAGTTGCTTTCTGGAATTATACTGTGGCTTTGCCTTGGTATGTATTTGAAAAAATAAACTGTCTCCCTGCCTGCCCCTCAAATGTCCCTTAGCCTTCTCACTGCCTCCTGCACTTAGGCCACCTGCTGCAAATGTCTCACACTTATTTACACCCCTTACGTGCAGGACTGACCTCAGTCCCTGCCCTGCAGAAGAGGTCTGTGCATTTTCCACAACCCGTGGTCTGTGCAGCTGCCTCCCTGTTCCTTACCTGTGTCCGGGTGAAGGCAGTCCCCTACCAGGGTGGATGGTGTGGACCTCCCCAGCTGCAGAGGCTGCTCTGTGCCAAGTGCTTACCATTTCCCCCTGAGTATCACTAGTAACACACAACATAGGTAATTTCTGATGAGCTCCAGGCACTGGAGCATGGCTCTCACTGCATGTCTGCACTGGTCACCCTGGCCTATGCAAACTGTCACATCACACCCTTCTGCTGAGCTCCTGGGCTGCTTGTGCCCACTGAGGGCAACCGTTATAGGCAGGAGAGTCAGGGGAACCCAGATGGCCTGTGAGTAACTTGCTAGAGCGACTGACTTCTCCTCTATCACTCCTTGTTTTTTGTGTCCCCCCGCAAAAGGGAAACTTTCAGAAAGAGAGAGCAAAAACTAACAAGAAACCTGAAAAGGAACCCCTGTTAGCCAAGACCAGCTGCACCACTGCGAAACGAGTCTGCTTCAAAGCTGCTTCACTTGGTGAAATAGATGCAGTAGACAAAATAGACAAAAATAACCTGAATATGATTAAAATAATTAATCTTCAGTATCTTAATTTATTCTTAAAAACACCAACAACCTTAAGCACAGTTAAAATGTTATAATCTGAAGAGTACATGTACTGTATAAATTAAAATATGCACATCAAGGGCTGCAGAACAAAACGTGATATCATAGATCAGCTGATCAGATCCGGGACTGAGAGGAACTAATGAATTTAGTTAATGTTCTAATGGACCCAAACAAAAAAACCCCCAAAAAACCCAAACAAGGTAGATTCAAAAGCATGTGTAAAATCACAGGCAAAAACAAAAACTGACTTGATTTGTGGAAAAACATCAAACCCCACATTGAATACACACAACGTAAAAACTCTAACACCCCTACAAAGAGAAATTAATCACACAGTCTTGCATAACTGGCCAAAGCTCTGCTGCCTTCCTCCCCTGAGGGGAAAGAAACCTCTAGCACTTCTTTAGAAACACGATGTCCATAGTTCACTCCATGCATTCTCTACTCAGTGCCAACTGTTCCTTTAAGGATAAATTGCTTACCACATGTTCTCTAAGGACATACCTTGCTCCAGTACATTGTCTTCCACGAGTTGCAGACAGGACCATGAAGTTGCAGGCAAACTTCTTTGCTGATCTCTGAGGCTCCAAACTCTTGACCTCTCCTCCAGCACCACACTCCAAGGCAACAGTGGCTGCTGTTGGCATCCCTGTCCAGTAATGCCAGCTTGAGCTGTGAACAAAGAGGAAACACCACAGGAAACAGGAAACTCCAAGTGCAAAACGCTGGCTTTTCTCCCCTTACTCCAATAGGCTTGTTTGCAGAGGTGCAATTAAAGTTGTGAAGAGTTTGGAATTCCAAGCTGCTTCTCACAAGTTGCCATAGCAAATTCCAATCCCTCAGGCTAAAAACTCCACTACTAGAATTCCAAACTACACTAACAAACAGTGGCCCTGCCAATTCGCAGATAGTCTGGCTGTAGTCAATCCAGACCTGCTAGATGCAGCTGTGTGCGCTGGCTCAGCCAAGCTGTTTTGTTTGTGCCTGCATGGTGTTTTGTTACTAGGCTGGAGATCAAAAAATGAGCCATGAATGGGGAAGAGTCAAAGAAAACCCAGGGAATACTTGGTCCAGATATGAGGTTTCTCAGGAAAAGGCACTGCTCTGTTAAGGTACATGTCACACATGTAGAAACCTGCTCTACACCGGGGATCACACATCTGGGCTGGGGAAGGGGAAGAGCAAGAGAGTTGCCTCTTGGTTTCCATATCCAGCTGAGTTGGAGAATGGACTTGATGCAGAAAAACCCACTCCCAGGCAAAACCTTAGTCAGCATATAAAGTCATACTTTTCCCTATCTGTCAATAAATATTAAGATGCCTAATACAAGGCAGTAGAACACCCAAAAGACAGGCAAAGAGAGCAATATGTATTAAAATTTACTAAACAACAGGGATTAGAATTACAGTGTGATTAATAAGGGGTCAAAGACAGATTTACAGAGAATAATGCAGTAACATAAACGGCTAACAGCTAGGACAGATCAAAGTCAACATATAACACAGTTTTCTCAGCAAGTGTACTGCATTTTCTCCAAGAGAGTTTTCTTCTTAAAAGCAAATTTCTAAACATTGAAATTCAGTTTAATTCCTGGATGTTTAATTCTTTAGAATAAACCAGCAGTGCACAAGTCTGGATTTCTTGGCAAAGTAAATTTGAATATTGAAAATACATGCAGAAAGAATGTATCAGAAATATTTCAAACATTGAATGCAGTTATATTAAGCTATTTTTAAATTTTAAAAGCTCTTGCAAAATATATAAGGATGAAATTTTCTTGAGTGGACAGTGTAGGTGTTAGTACCAACATTTCTTCTGCTCTGTGTGTTATGTGTGTGTTTAGAAACCTGATTACATCTGGAACTATGAGTAGGGGTGAATAGATGATCTTTCAAGGTTCACAGCAGGATCACCTAGACCAAATCATATGGGAACATATTCAGATGAGATTTCAAATGTCTCCAGAGAAGGACACATTTGGCAGCTCTGGCACCCTCACTATGGAGAAGTTTCTTGTCATATTGATGTGGAACCTCCTGTGTTC
>VXBP01006811.1:0-19846 GCA_013400115.1 Rhinopomastus cyanomelas
GGCTAGCCCCTCGGAGGCCCCCCTGGTTACAGACATTGGTTGCCCTTTCCATATTGACCAGAACTGTAACTGTCATAGAAAGACACCAGATAAGTCAGGCACGATTTGCCCTTAGTGAAGCCATGTTGGCTATCATCAATCACCCAGTTGTTTCTCTTTATGTGCCTTAGTACAGATTCCAGAAGCATCTGCTTCATGATTTTACCTGGCACAGAGGTGACACTGACTGGTCTGTAATTCCCTGGGTTTCTGTATTTCCTTTTTGAAAAATAAGAGTAATGTTTTCTCTTTTCCAATCAGAGGGAAATTTTCCAGACTGTCATGACTTCTCAAATATGATGGCTAGTGGCCTAGCAACTTCAGCTGCCAGTTCCTTTAGGACCTGTGGATGTATCTTGAGACAGTACGTAGGCTTACCCTGCTCCAGCAGGGGGGGTTGGACTTAGATGATCTTTCAAGGTCCCTTCCAACCTGTAACCTTCTGTGATTCTGTGATTCTGTCTCATCAGGTCCCATGGATCTGTGCACCTTCAGATTCTCTAGGTGTTCCCAGATGTCATCTGCTTCTATCCTGGGTGGTTCCTCACTATTTGAGACTCAGCCAGTGTCCTCTGTGACTTGGTAGGTGGTGTGGCATAGCTGGTTACCAGTGAAGACTGAAACAAAGAAGTTGTCAATTACTTAGTTCTTCTCAATGTCCTTCTCTGGAGCCATGTTTTAGTAGACTGGATCTGCCTGATTCTCTCAGTGTCACTACCCACAACTGAGAGGAGAGAAGTAAATACAATCTGTGCCCCAGATTCCCTCACTGACTATCCCAGGGTCCTGAAGTCCCTGCTATTGGCTCTTGGACTGCAAGTTGCAGTGTCATCTCCTCCTGCATGTAAGACCACTAATGGGTAGTAGTCTGTGGATCTTACCAAACCAGGAAGTTTCCTAGTGATGTCCCTAACCCTTATGCCAGGGAGACGGCACACTTCCTCTTCTGGGGGTCTACTTAGCGTGTTGGACCCTCAGTTCTCCTCAGAAGAAAGTCACCTACTTCTATAACCATTTTTTCTTCCTTACTGATGTGGCTGTGATGCAGGTGGTGGGCTTAACCGACCACTGAGGAACCTCAGATGCAGACTGCCCATTGTCTACTTCCTCACTTGGCTAATCTTCCTCAGTCAGTGCCAGAGCCTCATACCTGTTGTAGAGAGGTACACAGGGAAGTGAGGTGAGTGAGAAGGGAGTTCACATGCCACCCCGAACATGAACTTGCCTCCACTCATTCTTCACATTTTTAGAATTTGGGCTTTTGTCTTCAGTCTGAAAGGGGAGGGATAACAGGGCCCCCTGATCCTGGGTCCCTTCCAGTGGCTGTTCCTGGCTCCACCAATCTATCTCCCTTTCAGCTTCCTTGATGCTCCTTGACCTATCAACTTCTTTTCTCAGCTCTGCCATCATGCTAGGCAGAGCCTCCATCTGTTTGCACCACACACAAAGCAGTTCTAGTAATTGCTACCTGCTACCAGCAACAGGCCCTGGTACCCACTGCTGCCTGGTGACCTGGACAGCAGTATGTTTCTGTGGGAGCTCCATCTGGGTTCCCACATCTATTTTGGTGAGTTTGGGGGCCACAACTTTCTGCTTAACAGAAACCATAGCTGAGTGCCTACCTAAAGGGTGATGACCACCTGTAAGACCTGTCAACAGGTAGAACGTCAGTAGTTCCCCATGTTCTCTACCATTCCTACACTCTGCTACACCACACACAGGGTGAAGCACACTTGGAGTGGTTGAACTTACCTAGAACAGTGGCACAGGCTTAGCACCATGCCCTAGGAGTGGGCTGCAGCACTCACTGGAGCACACACTAGCACTTTCTACCTCGTGCTGCCCTTCCCTAGGTTTCTTATAGCCCAGCAGCCTGACCAGCTGTGACTGGTGCCTGCTCTGCTCACACTAGTCAGCAACTCCGCCTCCAAGCTCCCAGCCCCCAGCACAAACAAACTGCTTTTTCCCAGCATAAAAAACCCCAGAAAAAGCTTTAAGTTGCCCCTTTTGCCGCAGACCAGTCTTACCTGTCCTGAAGCTGGTCTCTGTGGAAAGTTACTTTTCGTTGTCCTACCCCTGCCCCCATCCCAGGGAAACTGGGCTCCAGTGAGCAGCTGTGTAGTGCCAGGTTCAACCACACCACCAGGTTCAAACCACTACCTTGTTAAGAATTCCTTCTCATCTTTCCTGTAAGGCCCCTTTAACATCCAAGACTGCTATAAGGTGTCCTTGCAACCTTTTCTTCTCCAGCTGTCGCTGGTTGGCCACACTAGTCAGTCCTGCGAGAGGCTTTCCCTAATTAGAAAAGAGCTTGGGAGCTGAGATAAAATAAGGAGGTCCTGTTCAACACTTGTGGTCACAGGCAAAATATGATGGTCTGTGGCTGTAACCTCTCCCCTTCGTTTACCCAAATAATAATGGGACCTCCCAGAAAAAAAAAGGACCAAATGAAAAAACAAAGCAAAAAAGCCCACCCAAACTTACTCTCCTTCCAAAATTACTCATTCAGGGAGTCACTGGCTGACTGAACAAGAAATGGGTTTTGCCTGGAGAATGGAATGTTTCTTTCACAGAATTTCTTACAAGGGCCATGCTGGCCCCCTACCACCTCTACTCCAAAAGGTCAGTATATTTCTTTTGCTGTGTACATTACTCCAGGTGGAATCTGAACAAAGGTGGAATAGAGGGGGAGAATAATCTCCCTCAACCTGCTGGACAGTTCAGCACGTAGTTGGCTTTCTGGGTTGCAAGCACACAGTACTGGCTGATGTCTAGCTTTTCATCCACCAGTACCCATGAATCCTTATCTGCAGGACTACTATCCATCCACTCACTGCCCAGCCTATATCCATGTTTGGGATTGCCCAGATACAGGATCTTGCACTTGACCTTGTTGAACTTTGTGAGGTTTGCACAGACCTACCTCTCTAGTCCATCATGGGTCCTCTGGATAGCACCCGTTCCCTCTAGACTATCAATCACACTGCCCAGTTTGGTGCCATCCACAAACTTTCTGGGTTTGTGCACTCGCTCTAGTAACACCTACTAGTGTTTGTATAAATGTTACACATACAGAGCCCAGATGATAGCAGACTTGAATTTGGAAAATAAATTATTTGGTAATCAAGTGAAAATACACTGAATATGTGTATTCTAATAAATACATGAAAGCAAATCAATGGCTCTGAGGTGAACGGATCCACTCGCTCATGTCTCCAGGGCTTCAATATAGTTCCTTCAAAAGCATACTTGTTTAGGACAGAACTAATTGGCCTGAATATAGCTAATGCACTTGACTCTGACCATGCTATAAGCAAATATATAATTACTGTGAGGATTTGAAAATGTGTCACTTGCAAGGAGTCAGATCAAAACCTCCAAATCATGATTTAATACTCTAGAGAAATTAAACTTCTAAGGTCTTTCATAATCTTAATTTTTATGAATCGGTACTTCCTTGTACAACCATGAAATTTTATCTTAGAAAATGCTTTCTTAAGTAATTTCTAATTTTCTAAGACCATAGAAATGCTGGCTATAGACTGATAAGGACTCCTGACCAGTCTTTTGAGGTCAGTTATTCAAAGCATGACACTCCCTTTCTTTCAAATATTCCCTGCAGAGAAGTACATTCTCTTCAGTAAACTGTAAGTACTCTTCAGCACAAGTAAGTGACAGTAACTGTCACTTACTCATGGTTGAAAAGAGGCTTTTAAATAGATCCTTCTGTGCCTGTCCCAAAAATGAAAGAATGGGGTAGGAGGACAGGTACTTTAAGCGTGGGCTTAGATAAAGCTTCACATAGAAGGTCTGCTATTGATATTAGTGTGTCCATTAGAATGAACTGATTAACTTTGGTCTTTAAAACCCATACACAGAGCCAAGATACCTCACCACTTGAGGTAGGAGTTAGACTCACTACAACAAGCTACGTATAGTGTGTTACACAGACCCAATATATGTACATACATGTGTGTTTATATACCTATACCTGCATATACATGAAGGATAGTTCTCTTTGAAGAAAGGAGATTTAACCTGACAGTTGGGCACAAATGCAGCTACAATTACACTCATCTATTTGATGTATAATATTCAAACTGAACACTTGTGATTCCAGTGATTCCTAAATAGTCTTAAAAATACTTGATTTCTTTTTGTATGTCTCATTGGTTTGTCATGGCTTGTTACAGCAATACCACTGAGGACAGGCTGTGACGTGACACAATGTGACATATTATGACCAAAAAGCAAAATAACTTCATACATCATGACAGAAATTTCCGTTAAACACGTGATTTGTTTTGAACTCTCAATATGAATTTCAAATAGTAAGTATGGTTTCAGAAATTCCAAGTCTGTGCTGCTGTGCTGGGGACTTTAGCATGTCTCAGTTAATCACAAATTAAAGACATTTGGTAATAAGATATCAAAACTCATTCATACAAAAGGTACAAACCCATTTTTTACTGGAAAAATAATTATAAGCTTAAAAATAAAACACAGACATTATTTCAACCAATGTTAAATCAATACTCTCAGCTTTCTCCATAGTCTCCTGAAATATAAAAAAAGTATTGGTTTGTGTGTCCTTTTAATTACTGTTTCCAGTTTTTTAGCTGCCAGTGCTGTCTAAAACTGACATAAATTTAAATTACTTTCACTTCTAATTTCACTGAAAACTCTGAGGAGTGGTTTATTAATCACCAATCAATTTTGCTATAATTTAAAAAGAAAAAAAGCCTTATATGCGATGGTGTTATGGACTGATAAGTTTTGCCCACTCTTATAATGTGAATTTTTACAGCATTGATGCGTATTTTATGTAAATAAATATAGATGACCCCTTCTCTGGAAGTCTTCAAAGCCAGTGTGGATGGGACAGGGCACTGGCCTACAAGATCTGTCCCTCTTGACTTCAGTAAAGCATTTGACACAGTCTCCCACAGTCTCCTTGTGGACAGCAGGAGGACCATGAGCCAGCAATGTGCCCTTGTGGCCAAGAGAGCCAACGGCATCCTGGGGTGGATCAGAAGGTTCTTCTCCTCCTCTCCTCTGCCCTGGTGAGATTGCATCTGGAGTATTGCGTCCATTTGTGGGCCCCTCAGTTCAAGAAGGACACGGAGCTGCTGGAAATAGTCCAGCACAGAGCCACGAAGATGATGAAAGGAGTAGAACACCTCCCTTATGAGGAAAGGCTGAGGGAGCCAGGTCTCTTTAGCATGGAAAAAAGGAAACTGAGGGGTGACCTCATTAATTACTTATAAATATGTGAGGGGTGGGTGTCAGGAGGATCTTCTCAGTGTATTTGTATTTGTATTTCATGCACATGATAGATACATTTTAATGTAAATAGCTTAACTCCTATGGAATCAGTGGAAGTATTTTATACCTAGTGTTGATCATTTATTCATAAGAGAAATTTAACTGCTTCTTTTCAATGGCAACTTAATGTCGTAGCAATGTAAAATCAAGTTCAAGGTAGATGCCTGAACTGGAATTTTTTATGATTGCCATCATGATTCATAGCTACATTTGATAATAATACAAACAACTGATCTTTTTAATCACACATGAAAGAGCAAAATCCTTAAAAGGCAGCTAGCAGAATTGTACATTTCTGTGTGCTACCAACATGCTACCAATACAGCACTGAGAAAAGCAAAACACTTACAAAATGTCTATCCCTTGTTCTCAGAAAGGCTTCAGCTTGCAATGTTTACTGCAGAACCTCAGAAGATTTTATAGTATGTATAAAAGTTTTTGAGGAGTACAGGCTGAACATTGCAAATTGCAACCTCTTTATGCAGGTATTTATGAGGGAACAAAATGGCCTCATAATAGACCTTGTGAGCATATCTATAATTTATTCTCAATCTAGAAAAGTCAGTAAAAGCAAGTTTTTTTAATCTTGAAATGTCTATTAATATTATAATGTCAAAAATTAAAATTTATTAAATATTATTTGCTATATAAATTCTTCTAATTATGATATTTTAATGTTTTAAGCATGCCTCCACTGATATAATATGAACTGTTAATTTTATTTGCATTTCTTGGTGCATATTCTTTGAGAAATTTCCATGGACAGAAAGTCCTTGAATGACTGGTGGCAGAGAAGGTTGATAAGAGTTTCGTACCACAGAAACCAGATACCACAAACATGCATATATTAAAAGTTTAAAATTTATAATGTAGGTTTACATTGTTTACTGCAGAGACGGAATGTTGTCTTACCTAAGCAAAGTTGGACCTGGTTTTTATTTGGATGGGAGACAGCCTGGGTACACCAGGTGCTGTAGGTTTACCCGACTCCAGCAGGGGGTTGGACTTAGATGATCTTTAGAGGTCCCTTCCAACCTGTAACATTCTGTGATTCTGTGGTAAGGTTGGTTGGTCTAAGTACATCACCACACAATACTCCACATCCTTTTCTTCTCTGACATACTCATTAGCACCTGTAATTAATGGAACACTTACTAATCTTAATTGTGTTACTTTATATTTTTGAAATGATTTTGCTTTTGAAGTTTTTCTTTGTAATTGTATTAATCTACTGCAGTATTGGAGAAATTTTTTCTCTTGGTTTTGAAGACTACTTTAAAACCAACCTGAACATTTTCTTCTACATCCTTTGCAACTTGAACCCATGATAGTATATTTCAGTTTTAACTGAGAGTAAACTGTGAAGAGTAGCTTTGGTTTTAATTAAGATATTTATAAGCATTACATTCATTCATAACTTCTGGGATAGAAAATCAATTTAAAGAAAATTTTAAATATTTTTCATGCATAGGTGAGTTAGGGTCATAACTTCAGGTCTATCAAAGTCTCCTTAAACAAGAAACGTGCTGTGAATTCTTTGTATTTTGTTCAGCTTTACCTCTCTCAAAGTTGCAATGGGAATATTCCTTTTTGATTGTTCTGCACATGAAACAGCACTTTGTTCAAGGCAGATGCAGTTCTCTAAAAAGGAGATGAAAGCACCTTCCATCAGCAACTCATGTTACTTTTCTTACTAAAGTGCAGAGTGGTGCAAAAGAAAGACCAGGAGAAAAGTTTGTGAAGAAAAGCTTTTCTCATTCAGCTTCATCATAATTTTCTTTATAATCCACCCCCATTCCCTACCCTTGAAATGTTAATGTGCAAAATCTGAGTGTGACTGGTATATCCAGAATATGAAAAAAGCTTTGAAATTGTGATCAGATGAAGCCTTCTCAATTTGAAAACCAGTTAATTAAGCTGATTGACTACATTGCCAACTCTTACCTTATTCTACAATACTATTATTTTTTTCTCATGTAAAATTTTCAGTTGTATTATAAAGCAATAGTTGTATTTTCTGGAGGTTTTTTCTTTTTCCATTGGTTTTAATGTTTAATAGATTTTCCCCCCTTCTCTTCACACTCATCATTTAAAAATATACAAATATAGTACTCACTTGATTATTTCTGTTACCTTCTTGGTTACAAAATTTGTTACCAAAGTTGTGGTCCAAAGTGCAATAAATAATTGGCAATAATACTAGAATAACTAATGGAAATTTTACTTCTGAATACAGCAGGGGCTTGAGGATATTTAGGCTCTGGTAGGGGGTCTGAATATCAGGCTTTTTAAAAATGCTTTCTTCAACAGTCTCAACATTTCAGGTACAGAAAAACATAATAATAAAATCCCCAAAAGTCTTTATGAAGCCATTTACAGGGAAATTTACACCTAAAACTGGTAAAATCCTGTACAGAGTTTGCTTTAGTGCTCAGACATAATTGGGATGCAAGGAAAAAATACTTTTCTTTTCCACACATGCACATTATTTCATGCTCTGCTGATGGTGTTCATATTGAAACCATGACGTAATAATATACACCACTGCTGACATAACACGGAGTGATTTGACATAGTGCAAGAACTTTGAATTTGGTTCTTTATAACTTCCTAAAATAGTAAACTGAACTCTTTTAGTAGAGTTATAGGTAGGCAGACACCACTTTATTATGATCTCTCCTTTTCACAAGGTTTCTTACAGAGTAACTTGCACAGAGTACTCTAAAAGATAAATGCACAGAGAAACTTTTGAGTGGGTAACTTTCAAAGGGTTTATTCCCACAGACTATTGGAAAAGAGCTCTAGCAATATTTTATACTCTGTTAGAGTGCAATACATTGATACAGCAGAAAAATTATGTGAAATATTTTTTTTACACATATGTGTATGATTATCTAAGTAGGCCATTAGCTACTATCAGAACTATATTCGCTGTGTCAGTTTCTAATTATATTCAGTAGCATGCCAGAACTTGATGATTTTCTTTTCATTGGTACATGCAATTTATGAGAATTGCAGCTGGAGTATTAAAGAATTCATAAGTTGTTCTGTTAAAAAAAAAAAGTGACTGTGTAAAAATCAATGCTTTGCTCAGTATTTCTGCTAAGACATTTCAAAACCACACTAGCTTTTAAATATATATAGATAGTTGGTCCTGTTAGTTCTGTGGAGAAAACAGTGTTGAAGAAAATTCTAATTTGTAATTGACTATGTTATAGAGAAAGCTCCAATCAGCTAAAACAAAAAGTCCCTCAAACTTTTTAAGACTGGTATTTCAGTGGTTTGAAGCAGGTTCAAAGGTTAACACATGTTAATCTGTCCTTGTATGTTAGTTTTCTGTCTAAGCCAGATGTCTAAGCATGACACTAATAAAGTTTGGGAAGCTCTTTAGCTGATCATAAACAGATATTTATGGCCATACCACACTGAGAACGCCTGATCGGCTCTGATCTCGGAAGCTAAGCGGGTCGGGCCTGGTTAGTGCCTGGATGGGAGACCGCCTGGGAATACCGGGTGCTGCAGGCTTGAGGCATCTGGCCGGCTCAGCTGGTAGAGCATAGGATGCTGAATTCCTGGGGTCATGGGTTTGAGCCCCATGTAGGACTGCATATGTTGAGACAGTCTGCACATACCAGCTACTGTAGGCTTACCCTGCTTCGGGGGGTGGTTTGGACTTAGATGATCTTTTGAGTTCCCTTCCAAGCTGTAACATTCTGTGATTCTGCTTTCTTCAGCTAAGCACGAAGGAATTCTCCCCAATACTCTAGCATCCTCAGTTTTCCTCAGCAGCAGAAATGACAAACAGTCTCTCTTTCTGCCGACCAGCACTGTCTAAGATGCCCGTGGCGGCAGCGGCCTGGCCCCGGCAATGTGCAGGACCCAAGATGGAGACTGACCTCATGGCCGCATCAGCAGGGGCGCCTCCTACACTCTGCAGATGCCACATCCCTCCCCTTTCCTCTTCTCCTGTCTCAGCTCCAGGGGAAAAGGAAAGAATCCCTTCAGCTCACCACGGGTCACTGAACGGCTGCTCCATGGTGATGGGGGTGGTAGATTGGCACCAAGTTCTTGCTTGTCCAGTCCACGGTGCCAGCTCCGGACTGGGCCAGGTTGAAGACAGAGCCGCTGCATCCCTCCTCGTGGTGGAGTGGGGCCGGGGCTGGTGTTTGGGCCAGCACCAGGGTCCAGGAGAGTGCTGGGGTCCAGGCTGGGACCAGGCCACATCAGGCCTGTCTTTTCCCCCTAACACCACCTGGAAGTGTGTGGGGGAGGTAAGCATGAGGCAGCAGACCCATGCTGGGCTAGGAGCCCTCAGCAAAAAAAGAGGCAGGGTTGAGATCACTCACACCGTTTTGATTCTCACCTAGCCCTCAAGGGCAGGTACCTAGGACAATTCTGTGGTGTAACCTCCCCAGGACAGGTCACTGTTGGGGGGGTCCTCTTAAAGCAACATAACATTTTTCTTCATGAAAGCACAAATCTATATATCTGAAAATTCTGGTAATTTTCAAACTGCAACAGAACTCAGAAATTAATTCCTGGATTCTGACAAATAGATCAAACAATGCTTTCAAAACATTTAACATGGGGAAAAAAAGCCTTTTCTGAAGCAAATAGTTCTCAGCCTTAATATTTCTCCCTTTTGCACTGAGCAAGGTTTTTGCAAAAGAGAAGGCATTTCCATTAGTTTTTGAACTAGTAAGCATTGTCCCTCTATGACAAGTTCATTGCAGCCTGGTTAAAGTGTAGGTTACCAAATTTCTCTGCCTACCTGTTACAGTAGTATTTCAAAGTTTATATGTGATTAATTTTCTAGTTTCTAGTTATAACTATAGACAATAATAGTTCTCTACAAAAACTTTTTAGTATTTGCACCTTCTATGGTGTTCCACTACTGTCAGTGTTGTTCCAGCTCTTGGAAGTCAGTATTCATAAAGAAAAAAGAAAGAATAAAGAAAAAGAAATGATTCTACAATTATATGATACATATTTTCTCCTTTATAAATATTAAGTTGTTTTGTTTTCATGTACATATGCTTACTAATACCCTCTACACTGTTCTTTCTTCACTGCCCTGTAATTCCATCTTGCATCCTAATTTAGTAAGTATCACACATTTTACACGTGTTGCAAACATTATTATAATTCCCTTTATATATCTAATACTAGCTTTACACAGCTGCCAAGTTTACACTGCTTTAATGACATGCATTTCACTACTTACAGCTTCTCATAGCCTTGAGGCCTATTTCCCCTTTTCATGCTTTCAAGGCTCTTGCTGTTATCTCATGTTTCCCAGTCTTGTTTTAGCGTCATAGATGGCTCATTTAATGCTGAAGAACTATGTGTTATTAATATTAAATAGGAGAGTGTGTGCATGTGTTTGTATTGGTTTTGGCTGGTGTGGTGAATTTTCATCACAGCAGCTCATTTTGTTTCACCTATTAAACTGCCTTCATCTCAGCCCATGGGTTTTCTCAATTTCCCCCTTCTAATCCTCTCTCCCATCCCGCTGTAGGGAAGGGAGCAGATGGCTGCACTCAGCTTAGCACCCTACCATGCACATACCACAGTATGTGTCAACTTGCACAAGGGCACAAAGCCACACAGACACTAAACTTGGTTGGGTAACTGTGAGCCTGTCTGAGATTTTCTATGATGTTTATATAAAGTAAAGTAGAGCTTAAGATAGGTAAAGAAAAGTCAAGGAAAATCCTGTCATTTCTCTCCCTAAAGTAAAGGGTGGCCATCTCATACACAGAATCACAGAGTGTTAGAGGTTGGAAGGGACCTGAAAGATCGTCTAAGTCCAACCCCCCACACGTGACATCTTTTTGTTTATATGAAGAGCAAATTTTGTTCTGGCTTCACAAGTGACCCTGTGAATTCTGGTTCCATCAGCTTCTCCTGGCTGTTCTACACCATTTCCTGTGATCTGGTAGATCTTACTAGCTGGAATTTTTCTTGCATTCCTTTTTGTACAACTACATCAAAAGTCTCCATTCACCCCATTACGTTTACATTTTATTTCTTTCACTGTACTTAACTTGCCTATAAAATAGTTGTACATTCCTGCATAATAATTATATTAATTATTATGTATATTAACAGTACTACAGTGATACAAAATGTTTATACATTGTTTTCATTGTGCTACTTCAGTACACTCATGCCTGACTTTAAGGCAAGTACTATAATGTCCTACTTAATGGTTGCAACTTACTCTGTGGTTGCAACAGAACTCTGCTTTGTCTACTTAAGTTTCACACAAGAATAAGTAGTAACTGTACATGAACTACATCCATAAGTGAAAAATAATAATGTTGTCTAAAACGTGGCATAATGGGAAGTGGAAAGGATTTCAGTAATCAGAAAATAAATTCACTAAGAAGCAAGATGTTAATCTTCAACATGATAGAAAAATGTATCTATTTTAGAACAGCTTTTTAAAGGTCTACATTTTTGATCAGCAGAGTAAATTTAATCTTCCAAATGATCATGGTTTGCACAGGAAAAAAAAGTTGTGGATACTTTGTAAGTTCTTTTTAACATTACAAATATTACTTTCTTTCTTTTTATGTTTTCAATCTCTTTATGTATATTTTTATGTGTAACTATTGATTCATTTATAATTTTATAATGTGTATGGACTATATTTTCACTCAGTGCTAACTGTGAAATTAAGTCATGTGCTGAATTCAAACTCAAATTCAGAATTATCATTAAGTATTGTAATGCTTTTATTTGTAATTAAAGAAAAAATTAATGTACTCATACTCCAAAAAGATATTATATTGGCTGCCTACCATTGTATTACTTTATAATGCAGTAAACAATAATGAACACAGAAAGATTTAATAAAGATTTAATAAAGGAAATATGTTGAAGCACATAATTTCATTTTCCTGTACATAGATGATTTAATTTTTCATAAAAACTTTGATTATCCTGTTATACACTTTTCTGTGGAAATATATTACACATCTGTCACTAGTGATTTCTGAAAAGTTAACATGATTTCTGAATCTTTTTTTCCTTATGCTTAATGACCTAATCTCATACAATTAACTTTATTTGATAAGAAAACAAACCTATAAAAGTTTTTGACCCTAAAGTGACCCATAGGCAGTCTAGGGAGATTACACATATGCTGTGAATTTTGCTGAGATTTTCATGTTGTCAGGAATGGTCAGACTTAATAGCAAAAATGTAGGTGTCTGAGAATTGCCACAGACAGATACTTTGGCACCGAAAGGCAAGGTGCCAGGGACTTACAATACCTGTTAGGCAGTCAGCTAAGAATTCTAGCGATGTGTCTCTCTCACAGTACAGTCTGAAACTGTCATAAGATCTTTTTTCAATTATTATTTCACACAAAAATGTTTCACTATTTTCAAAGGATTTCTAAACTTGTAAATTTGTGGTTGCGACAACAGATTGTTGATAACGTAGTTGTCACTGTAACTGCAACAAGTATACTTGTTGTATTGATCACAAAATTAATTATTCCAATAGAAAATTGCTTCTTTATGTCTTATCATCATATTCACTTCTGGCTGTTGCACTGCTATTATTTTCTTGGTGATTGTTGTATAAAGACTTACGAGCACAAGCGTAATATTGATATTTATTTTATTCTCCAAAGAAGAGTGAGAGCCTCACCAAACACTCTTCATATGCAATGTGAAGAAAATAAGGTGAGAATAAATGATTGTTGTTGTCTTTTAAATATACTTCCACATATAACATATACACCATGATCATTTAGAGCAGAGCTAGAAGCCAGGCAGGTTATGCACAGATGCCTAAATATGGAATAAGTATTTCTGTGTGAGCAACTGACTTCTGAATACGCTCTACATAAGTAAAAATAACTTATCAGAGACCTAGTACAACCCCTCACTCTATTTATTATTACTTTAAATTAGCATATTTTAAAATGAGTGTTAGTTATAATGTTTTTAAGCAATTAAAAGGGAATAGAAAAAGTACATGAGAGATCCAAGCAAATGTGGGTATGGAGAACAGTTCTAAATCTTTTTTCTTCAGTAGAAATAAGATAGGATATGGTCAAAACTGTTGCTGAAATAAACAATATTTGAGCAGCTTGCCTGTAAGAAGGTTATACATTATTTGGTCAGAAACAAACACATGCTGCTCTTCATTATATGGTCCTTTTGAAAAAATCAATAGACTTTTTACATCCTTAGCTGTTGGAAAAGCTGTTAATTATGGTAGGGGAGTTAAAAAACATCTGTTTTAATGCTGGAAGTGAGAGACAGATACTCAAAATGGGCTAACAGGATGCTGATAGCTCTGAGTGGAGCTTCATCAATCAGCTCTTTCCATTTTTGCACCCATTGTTTTTCCAAGTGGGGCTGTAATGTTGCATTTAATGACTACAGGCCTGACACCAAATGCCCAAATAGCCTGTGTGCTGTATAATGGCTGCTTTTAAGAAGCTAGCCAGGTGCTCAAATAGTACCTCTTATGTGACTATAAGCCCAACACGAGATGCATGAACAGATTTTGCTGTATGTCCAAATCTTAACAAAAGTTGTTATCCCACGAGGGGGATATTTATAGCTCATTGCCTACTATTACAGGAAGGGCCTGGGACTGGGGACAAAATATCACTCCATCAGCAGTTACCGAAACAAAAACATGTTGTGCTGTAATTCCCAGGAATTTCTACAACACATCTCCTGCTGCATGCTTGATGCTAAGTAAAAGAATGAGGCTGCACGCCCTTCACAGTGTTTCACGTTCCCCTTTCAACATGGAATGCAGACCACCAGGTATTCATCTAGTTTCTGTGGCTGCTCTGGCCACCAGATGCTTATCAGCCACACAGAATTTGCATGTTTCTGTGGTTTGTCAGCAATTCTGAGCTTTGCAGTTTCCTGCATCCAGCGCTACCTTACTGAAAACAGAAGAATAATTTAAGCTTGAATTGGTCTTTTAAGGGTCTCTAGTTCTACCTATAGACACACTGGCTACAACCACTAAGTACAAAAATGTGTAGGAAAATAATGGAATTATAGAATTGTTTAGGTTTGAAAGAATCTTCAAGATCATTGAGTCCAACTGTTAACCTCATGCTGCCAAGTTTACCACTAAACCACGTCCCTAAGCAGCACATACACACATCTTTCAAATATCTCCAGGGACAGTGACTGAATCACTTCCCTAGGCAACCTGTTCCAGTAGTTGTCAACTTTTTCAAGAGTGAAGAAATTTTTCCTAATGTCCAGCCTAAACCTTCCCTGGCACAACCTGAGGTTGTTTCCTCTCATCTTATCATTTGTTACTTGGGAAAAGAGGCTGACCCAAACTTCTCTACAATCTCCTTTCTGGCAGTTGTATAGAGTGATAAGGTGTCCTCGCAGCATCCTCCTCTCCAGCTCCTTCAGCCTCTCCTCTTATGATCTGTTCTCAAGAACCTTTACCAGCTTCATTGCTGTTTGGACATGCTTCAACACCTCAATGTCTTTCTTGAAATAACAGCCCCAAGGCAGAGGGCAAAACCAGGCCCAAATCAGGGGCAGAATTTATTCACACTGAAATCATGATTAAGAAAATATTTTTGAAGACATGACATTGTTTTTTGTGTATAGTCTTTAATATTGTTTTATGAAATCACATGAAAGAATGAATCCTTATTTTCTGTTGAATTTTCTTCCTTATTCCTTGTGCAAACTTCAGCATGACAGTTGAAAGTATTTTTTCTCAGTTTGAGTTCTAAGGCTGTCAAAATTTCCACAGCCATTACAACATATGCTTTATTTTCAGTTCTTTCCCTCCCTTTTTTTCTTTACATTATTTTTCAGTAGGAACCAGACTAAAAACAAAAACAAAAATCATCATCAGAATAAATGTATATATATTCAGCAGTCATGGGTATATTGTTTTGAAGATTGCTTTTATTTACAGACATAAAACAAAGCAGAAAATAACCAAGCAAAAACGTATACTCTTTATGTGGAAACACATCACTCGATCATAATTTGCTATTTATCTTTGTGAGTGAGGGGCACTTGAGTTTAGTGGGAATGCTCTGGTGAAATGATTACTTATTTCGACATGAAGGACAACAGGCTAGGCCTGTCAGTGTTTCACCGTGGGTAAAATTTACAACAGAGAGCCAAAACACTTCCATGCGTATAATTCAAGTTCCACTTCAGTTGTATTCTTAGCGTTTTAGTGGAGGTTAAATGGAGCATGGGTTTTGTTTTGCATTTCTGAACAAGATGGCGCTCCACCTGAGAATATCGTAACTCCATCCTGTCTGAGTTTTTATATGATGCTCATTGCTGCTGCATCTGAGCAGCAGTGCATTAAAGCAGGAGTAACATCTGTGCTGTGCAAGTTCTGTTATCCTCTTCACAGCTATATCTGCAATGCAGTTGTTTGGAGGTATTATTTTAAAAAGTTTATAGACAGATATTAACATTGTCATCTGTTTATTGTTGTACATAATGGTGATGAAATGTAAATTGTAAAGACAAAGTCAAAGAAAATAACCTTGAACACTTTGCAGAGAGGAGTCCTATTTGGAATGTTTCACGATTTCTCCGAGAGACTTTAAAACCAAATCTTTCTAAAAAACCTGACCTCTGGCAAACTAGTCTGAGTTCTTAGCTTTTCACTTCCTAAGTGCTCTGTTTTAACAAACCTAGAACAAACATTGCACCCACCACTTTGCTGGTTTTGATGAAAATAACTACTCTCTTAACAGTAATAATTCATCTGTTTACCCCAAATACACTATCTCTCCTTAAAGAAACTAATAATGGTCCTTGACACCTCCTCTGCAGTGTCCTATATATCCTGTCATCTTCTTTAACACCTTTCATCCCTAGTAACTCTTACAGCTGCACTGACCTTCTTCCAACTTTGGATCTAAAAAATCAGCTTGACTCTCCTGAAATACAGACAATATTCAGAACTGGGATGTTGGTGATAAGAACTCAATGAGAATGCTGAATGAACTTTGTCATTTTACAGAACTCGACACAGGAAACTCCACAAAAACCATTAATGAGCTTATCTTAATCTAAATTGAAGAGTATGCTTACAGGATTAGTAATAGTATGTTGTACAGAATTCAATCCAATAGACCTTTGATCCTGGTTTAGATGTCAAGAAGTACCTCACTTCTAAGAAAAGTGAAATAACACAAACTCTTTATTCTTTTTACATTCTCTTTTTGAGCAAATGGCAATATATGATGTGAACAGTTTGGAGGGATTGTTGATGGGTATGCACCAGTGGGACAGAGACCTGGTCTTTAAGAAAACCAGGTGGCCTCTCACTGTCCTAGGGTAAAATCAGAGTCCTTGGCTCGCTCCCTGAAATGTCTGTACACCAGTGCACACAGCATGATGAACAAGCAGGAGTTAGAAATCTGTGTCCAGTCAGGTGATTATGATCTGGTGGCAATTACGAAGACCTGGTGGGATGGTTTGCATGACTAGAATTTGGTCATGCACAGATATGTCCTTTTCAGGAGGGACAAGGTCAGCAAGGCGGAGCAGTGGAGTTGCTCTTTACGTGAGAGAGCAACTGGAATGTATTGAGTTCTGTCCAGGGCAGAGGAAGAGAGAGATGAGAATTTGTGGGTGTGTATTAAGGGGCAGGCTGGCATGGGTGACACTGTTGTGGATGTCTATTACAGGCCACCAGATCAGGACAAGGAAGTTGGTAAGGCCTTCTACAGGCAGCTGACAGCAGCCTCAAAGTTGCAGGCTCTGGTACTCATGAGGAATTTTAACTACCCTGATATTTACTGGAAGCTTTACTCAGCCAGCCATCCACAGTCCAAGAAGCACCTCCAGTGCATTGGTGACAAGTTCCTGATGCAAATGGTGGAGAAGCCCACTAGAAGAGGAGTGCTACAGAGCAGTGGAACAGGCTGCCCAGGGAGGTTGTGGAGTCTCCTTTGCTGGAGATATTTAAGACCCACCTGGATGTGTTCCTGTGTGACTTGGTCTATGTCTGTGTCAGGGGGATTGGACTAGATGATATTTCAAGGTCCCTTCCAATCCCAAATAATCCCATGATTCTATTCTATGACACTGGATCTTGTACTCACCAACAAGGAGGGTCTGGATGAAGCAGTGAAGATTGAGGGCAGCCTTGGCTGCAGTGATCATGGAGTTCAGGATCTCATGCGGTAGGAACAAATACCTAGCAGAATCACAAGCCTGGACCTCAGGAGGGCCATTGCCTTTTTCAAGCAATAGTTAGGGGAAATCCCACGGGACAGGGTAGTACTGGCAGGTAAAGGAGCCCAAGATAGCTGGTTAACATTCCAAGACCACTTCTTTGAAGCACAAGAAAAGTGCATTCCAACAGGAAAGAAGTCAAGGAAGGGAGCCAGAAGACAAGCGTGGTTAAACACAGAGCTCCTGGGCAAACTGGAGGGGAAATGGGAGGGCCACTTGGAGTGATGATAAGTTTCTAGTGAGAGCATGTAGGAACACAACTAGGAAAACCAAGGCCTCCTTGGAAGTAAACCTTGCAAGGGAGGTCAAGGGCAACACAAAAGGGCTTCTTCAAATACGTTGCATGTAAAACTAAAACTAGAGGCAATGAAGGCCCCGTGCTAAATGAAGTGGGTACCCTGAAGAGAGGGAGTACAGAGAAAGCAGAGATACTGAACACCTTACAGTCATTAGGAGACTGGAAGGGACCTCGAAAGATCATCTAGTCCAATCCCTCTGTCACAGCAAGATCACCTAGACCAAGTCACGCAGGAACACATCCAGGTGGGTTTTAAACCTCTCCAGTGAAGAAGACTCCACAGCTCCACAAGGCAGCCTGTTCCAGTGCTCTGTCACCCTCACTGGGAAGAAGTTCATTCTGATCATAGGATCATAGGATGTTAGGGGTTGGAAGGGACCCAAGAGATCATCGAGTCCAACCCCCCTGCCGGAGCAGGACAAAACTAGCTAACACTGATCACAGAGGAACGCATCCAGGTGGCCTTGAAAGTCCCCAGAGAAGGAGACTCCACGACCTCCCTGGGGAGTCTGTTCCAGTGNCTGTCTGTACTTCTGGGGGCTGTCCTAATACCAATCCCCAGACCACTGAGGCCCCACAGGGTTTTGGGAAAAAAGATAAGTTTGCCCTGGTTGATGAGGGCTGGATTAGGGATAAGTTGAGCAAACTGGATGCACACAAATCCATGGGCCCAGATGGGATGCACCTGCACATGCTAAGGGAGACAACAGAAATCGTTGCTAAGCCACTCTCCATTACCTTTGCTAAGTCATGGGAATTAGGAGAGGTACCTAGGAACTGGAGGACAGCAAATGTCACGCCAATCTTCAAAAAGGGTAAGAAGGACAACCCAGGTAACTATAGACCAGTCTGCCTCACCTCCATCTCAGGAAAGGTGGTGGAACAATACATCCTAGACACTGTCTGTAGGCACAACAAGGACAAGAGGGTTATTAGGAACAGTAATCATGGCCTCACCAAAGGGAAGTGACGCTTGACCAACCTGGTAGCGTTTTATGAGGGCATAACCAGGTGGATGGATGATGGCAGAGCAGTGGATGTAGTCTATCTTGACTTGAGTAAGGTGTTTGACACAGTCTCACATAGGATCTTTGCAGTCAAACTGAGGCAGCATGGTCTGGATGATCGGGTAACGAGGTGGATGGTGAACTGGCTGCAGGATAGAAGCCAGAGAGTAGTGGTTAATAGGACAGACTTGAGTTGGAGACCTGTATCTAGTGGAGTCCCCAAAGGGTCGGTACTGGGACCAGTCCTATTCAATCTATTCATTAATTATTTGGATGAGGGTTTAGGGTGCACTGTCAGCAAGTTTACTGATGACACAAAGCTGGGAGGAGTGGCCACCACACCAGCAGACTGTGTTGCCATTCAGCAGGACCTGTATATGCTGGAGATCTGGGCAGGGAGAAATGTAATTAACTGTAACAAGGGTAAGTGTAGGTTCTTGCATCTGGGCAAGAACAACCCTGGGTACCAGTATAGGCTGGTGAACCCTCTGTTGGAGACCAGTGTAAGAGCAGGAGACCTGGGAGTCCCTGTGGACAGCAGGATGACCATGAGCCAGCAATGTGCCCTTGTGGCCAAGAGGGCCAATAGGATCCTGGAGTGGATCAGAAGGGGGATGGTTAGCGGATGGAGAGAGGTTCTTCTCCCCCTCTGCTCTGCCCTGGTGAGACCACACGTGGAGTATTGTGTCCAGTTGTGGGCTCCTCAGTTCAAGAACGACACAGAGCTGCTGGAGGGAGTCCAGCATAGGACAATGAGGATGATGAAGGAAGTAGAACATATCCCATATGAAGAAAGGCTGAGGGAGTGGGTTTCTTTAGCTTGGAGAGTGATATCATTAATGTCTATAAGTAAGTGAAGAGTGGTTTTAAGGATGATGGAGCCAGGTTCTTCTCAATGTCATGTAGTGGTAGGATAAGGGTGGAAGCCAGGCTTACTTTAAGCAAGCCTG
>VXBP01006813.1:0-62495 GCA_013400115.1 Rhinopomastus cyanomelas
TACCATCCCCTTCCCCCTTCAATCCTAGTTTAAATGGTTGAATCAGTCCATCTAGGAAACAGCTATAAGGATAAGGAAAATTGTGCCGCTCTGGGCCCCTCACTTCAAGAAAGAGATTGAGGGGCTGGAGAGGGTGCAGAGGAGCAACAAGGCTGGGGAAGAGACTGGATGGCAAGGCTGATGAGGAGAGGCTGAAGGAGCTGGGAGTGTTTAGCCTGGAGGCGTGGAGACTCACGGGGACCTTCTCCCTCTCTCCAACTCCCTGAATGGAGGTTGTATTCAGGTAGGGGTTAAGCTCTTCTCCCAGGCAGCTAGTGCCAGGATGAGAGGGCAGGGCCTGAAGCTGCCAGGAGAGGGTTAGCTGGATGTTGGGAAGCCCTTAGTCATGGAAAAGGCGATCAGACCCTGGACTGGACCGCCCAGGGCAGTGGCGGAGTCCCCATCCCTGGAGGTGTTGAATGACAGCCTGGCTGGCTCTTAGGGCCTTGGTCTGGCTGATTGTGGTGATGTCCTGGGCTGGGCTGGAAGATCTTAGAGGGCTTTTCTAGCCTCAGTAATGCTGTGATTCTGTTAACATGGATGATCTGATGTTTCCTAATGTTGGACAGTCAGGGGAACCTAGATCTTTGCTCACTTCTGCCTTCCCAGTGCATTGTTTTTTTTCCCTTGTGCTACTCATGCTGCAGCTCTTGTGTCTCTCTGCACAGAAAGAGCTCTGCCAGAGCAAGAGATCAGTGCCTGGAACAAGGCTGCCTTGTGTGAAGATTGGAAGTGAGGTCCCTTCCAATCCTTAATGTTCTGTGATTCTGTGAAATGTCTGAACAGCATCCTGGAGTAAATCTCGATGCTTAGGATCACTGTGGCCTTACCAAGCGAGTTTCCAGCTAATGCCACAAGCCCACAGCTTGATTTTGTTCCAATGAAATCAATCCTTCCATCAGCTCTGCAAGGTTATTCCACCTGAGAGCATGGACTGGGACCAGCCACCTGCCCTGGACTGACCACCGTGCTCCCAGAGGGGGGAAACCACATTGTTCCGTTGCCACGGATGGGAATTAATATATTAAAGTAAACACAAGGCATCTCAGGGTAAAAAAAAAAAAAAGACATAAAAATACGCAAGTGGAGTTCTGGCACAGTTTGTCCGCGGTTCTGCAAGGAGCAGTGGGGAGGAGGATCTGCCCCTGGGGTTTACAAACCAGAGCTGCCTTCTCCCTCCCATGTGCCCACCCGCTGCTGGGGCTGTGCTGAGGGAACAGCTGCCATGCAGGCTGTCATGTTCTCCTCTCCTGTGCTGGCTGAGGTCGCTCGCTTGCCTCTTCATTTCTATTCTTGCAGATTTCCCCTACGCCCCCACCCAACCCCCATTCCCTCTCTCTTTTTTGGTAAGTCACTTGCGCTGAATGCCTGTGAAGCCCTTAGGGAAGGTGCCTGAAGCCCCTCCTCTGGCTGCAGGACTATCGAGGCAGGTTCAGGGTGCTGCTGAGGACCATTTAATCAGAACCCTTCTTGCTTTGCTTTTCTCTCTGGCATTTTTTTTTCCCTCTGGTATTTCTTATTCAGCTGATCGCTCTTTCGTAATGAGGAGGCTGGGTTTGTTCTCTGCTGTACTTTGAGCCCTGCTTTTTTCGGATGGTGCCAGAAAACTGCCTGATTTAGCCTGGGTGGTTCTAGTTTTACTTGCAAAATAATTGCCTTCCTTTCTATTTCTCTTATGCAATTCCGGGAGGAAAAGGGAACAACATGTTGCAGAGCAGAGGATGAAAAGCAGTCCCAGCAAGGGATGGCAGGACAGATCAGGCACCAACCAGGACTCATTTCAGGATATCTGAGGCTGCAGCTCCCTTATAAGGGCTGAGGAGATCCAGCAGCAGATCCCCACAAAGTCAGAGTCCTCTAGATTGCCCCTGAGCACAAAGCTGGGCTGGAAATCCAGTTTCACTGAGACGTCTGATGCTTCTTGCTCTCCAGCCAGATCATATGCAAATCCTTGGCACGGTGTTCAGCGCTCACAGAAATCTCAGAGCATGAAGAATTTGTGTCTGCAAGTGTGGGGGAACCACAGAAACCTGCTGATTGCCCCCTTTACACCTGTATTGGGAGGGGATGCAAAGGAAATCTGCTGTTGAGTTGCCTGCATTCAGGAGAGTTGCTGTCCCCATGGGTAACAATGTGCAGGTTTTGAGGCTTGGCTGGAAGAAAGAGTGGGACAGGAAAGCTGTAGGGTTCTGTGAGCACAGGAACTTTCAAGGAGCAACTGGATTGATGCCATGATGCTTTTTGGGGAAGAGAATAATGTGCAACATGGGAGAAGTCAAATCATAGAACATTAAGGATTGGAAGGGACCTCGAAAGATCATCCAGTCTATTCCCCCTGCCACAGCAGGACCCCCTAGATCAAGTTGCACAGGAACATGGCCAGGTGGGTTTTAAACATCTCCAGAGAAGGAGACTCCACAACCCCTCTGGGCAGACCCTTCCAGTGCTCTGTCACCCTCACCATGAAGAACAGTGAAGCTGTTCCAGCTCACACCCTTTGCCCCCTGTCCCATCATTGGATGCCGCTGAGCAGAGCCTGGCTCCATCCTCTTGATAGCCACCCTTCACATATTTACAAACATTAAAACTGTCACCCCTCAGCCTTCTTTTTTACAAGCTAAAGAGACAGTGGTTCCTCTAGGAAGCTGTTGCACCAATGGGGAAGTTTATGAAAACTCCTTAAGTTATTAGAGAAGCAGCTGAGAGCTCCAGAAGTGGATCTAAGTCTGAATAATGACCAGGGTTTCGGACAGATGAAGGTATCTGTGTTGTATTTTAGCACATGTTATCGCATTACCATGTGGGCCAACCACAGAGTCGGACTGCAGGTCAAGTGGTGGTAGTCAAGTGCTTTTGAATATCTTTTTGGGGTCTGAGAGGGTGGGAGATGCAATTGGAAAGAAGCTGAGAGAATTTTAAACAGGGTTTCCTACTCCTGCAGTGGTGATGCTACTTGTTGCTCCTCTCTCCTCTGTGGATGGCATAGCCTTGGGCTGGCTTGATGTGGTCCAGATGCGGTTTTGCATTGCAGCATTTCCAGCACCGCAGACGTCTGCACCAAAACCCAGGTTTAGGGTTTGTAAGGAGGGATTTCAAGCACAGAGTAGCAGCCCAGTACTGCAAATGGATCAACTTGAGAGCTCCTGTAGACAACATAGCATGTCTCAGAGCAAAGTTATGATTGCAGTGCCCAGCATCAAGTGTCCAGAATGGCCCCAGCAGAGATTCAGACCCTGCAAGCGTAGAAAATTAAATAGGATTGTCTTTAGGCTCTGACACAGTGAATAAGGAAAGAAAAAATGAGACATGATGGCTGTTCAGTGCTGTGAAACCTTCCCGGAGAGACAAGCCTGGGCAGAGAAAGGAATTTCTTCTAGTGCAACTCTTCTTGATCTCTTGGGATACCCAGAGCCAGACTGACTTTCCAGAATACTTTTCCTCTCACCTTTCTTCTATCTACTGAACTCTGTGGAGAGGAGGAACTTTTACAACTTCTCATAGTGCTGGCGACAAGTTGTGCAATAGTGAAGGGTAATGGTCGTCGGATGGTGTGAGCAGGGATGGTGCCTGAATCCTTTGTGGTCCAGACCTCTTTGCTAGGAGAAGGTGCAGGGCTGGCTGAGTGTAGCAGTGCTCCGTTGCTCGTGCTCTGCATCCCCTCGGTTCCCCAACTGTTGTAATTTTAGATTGATTTTCCTGCTGAAAAGCTGCCTTTGACCCACTTTATCTTCTGCTGCTCGAGGAGAAGTGCCAGATAAATTGGTGAGAGCTTTTAAGGCACCGGCAAGGAGGAGATGCTAAACTCAGAGCCATGTCTTAGTGCCTGGCAGCTCCCACACTGTATTGGGTAGGTGGGCTCAGCATTGACTCCTAGGAGCTGGGACTGCTCAGTGTTGCAGGTGTAGCTCCAGGAGCCAGTTGCTTTGTTTTTCCTCCCTTTAAAACCCCATTGTACATCATAGGGCTGCCAGCACCTTAGCCACCCGCTCTCCCGTCGCAGTAGCACTGCACCAAGGTGAGGTTTTCCCTGGGAAAAGAGGAAGATGCTGAAGTGGCAGCCACCTGTTGGGCAGCTAAGGCGGAATGTGCTGCAGTGTCTGCTGCAGTCGGTGCCTGGTAAAGGAGATTTTATTCTCCTGTGGCAAATCCAGCACAAAAATAGCTCCTAGTAGAGGTATCACAACGCAGGCAGCACTTGTACGGTGACAGGTTGCACTGCAGACAAACTGGGGGGGTTGTGGGGTTGGGTTGAGCAGCATTTGAACTGCCTGTGCCAACTGCAGCTGATGATGTTGTGAGACCTCATGGCGCTCAGCTTGGTGCCTGTCGAGTCCCCCAAGGGCCCAGCACTCGGCCCTTCCCCATACAAACTGGCTTGAAGATGCAAACCAGCATCCATCTGGGTTTGCATCTTCATCATCTGGGGTCCATTCTTTGAATGGGACTCAAATCTTTGCAGCTCCTTCCATGTCCTTTGCCCAAACAGTTATGGAGAAAGACCGTTCCCGTGGGTGAAGCAGTGATTTCCTCAGCCTACCAGGGTGGCCACAATGAGCTGCTCTTCCCTGTTTTCATCCTGCAATGGAGGCTTTTGGTTTTTAGGAGATGGGGGGCTTTGGGGTTTTAGGAGATGGGGAGGGTTGAGGCCTATTTTGGTGGCTGTAGCAGAGCACATCCAGTTTATTGGTGTGTCCAAGCATCTTCTGCTTCACAGTGGAGCTCTAACCCATGGGAGACTGTGCCTTTAGACTGTGGCAAGTACAGGGCAACTTTTTTAGAGCCATTTTTATTGAGCTTTTATGGATCCAGAGTCTGGAGCTGTCCCTATGGAGCCTCCTTTCTCCTCTTCCTAAAGTGAGTGAAGGATATTTCTCACATTGGGTGAAGGGAACTTCCAAGGCTGGGAAGGAAGAGGTGTAGGGAAGAGGACAAGAGCTGGATTTGCTGAAGCCAGAGGGCTGGCAGGAGGGAAAGAGAAGGTATCACTCCTGTGAACAGGAGGGCAGTGCAGGGTGGTAAGGCTGGAGCCAGATTACAGAGGGGAAAATGCAATCAGTGGGACAAAATAGAGCTGGGACCACAAGAGGGAAAACCAACTTGCCTGTCCTTCCAGAGCCACATGTCCTGGAGGTGGACACAGGGTCTGTGGAAGATGGGCAGTGTTTCCCAGCAAATAGTCCCCATATCCCTACCGAAGGGTGGTGGGGATGAGCCTGGCCTATTGCTACCCATTCTCACTGACTGTCTGGAGGCAGAAAAGGGAGAAGCATCCACCCCTGGGCTGCAGTGGAGCCCAGACCAGTGTGTGCCTCACCCCGTGGGCAGAGAGCAGCCGTGCCCGGAACAACACGTCGAGTCTGATGATGTTTTACTTATGCAAAGCTCTGCAGCATGAGCCCTGCTTGATTGCAAATAAGTGAGTGATCTTCTTAATCCAGCGTGAAGGCCAGCAGAGTGCAGAGAGGAGATGGGGACGGGGCTCAAAACAAGGGCACAGCTCAGGAAGAGGATGGAGAAGAGGGGTAGAGCTTCTGGACTCACTGAGCAGCTCTGCCTAGGTGGATAAAACAGCCCTGAGGAGATGGGCTCGGCTCATTTCTGTAGGGATTTTGGTTGCTGTAGGGCTGAGGATGCTGCAACACCCCTGTTTGGTACCAGGTTTGGGCTGCTCATGCTGGTTTTGCTATAAAGTCACTGGTGAGCAGAGAGTTGATGGAGCAGCAGCAGCTCTCCGGAGGAATCCATCCATGTCATTAATCTGCCAGGAGTTAATTGCAAGCTAGAACCCGGGCTGGCACATTATCTGCTGGGTTTGTCCTTGTGAATATCCAGTGGAAGGCGATTAATAATCCAGATGGCTGGCAAAATGTTTGTTTTATCCTGCCTTCTGATCAGTTCTGAGACTAGAAGCCCTCGGTCCCTTTTTCCAGAGAAACGTCCTCTACGCCCAGTGTCTTCCTTGAGCAGTCTGGATGTACAATAATTGCAGGTCATCTTGCGCTAGAGCGGTGCCATTGGGGGATTTCATGCACTGTTTGGGTCCTGCTGCAAACTGATAACTTGCATTTCTGCAGATTTCATGTTAACAGATGCGATGGAACAATTGGCGTTCCCCTGTCTCCCCAAACTGGGTCCTTAGGCAAAAGATGAGGGGGTGGAGTGTTACTTTCTGCAGGAGCTGGTTGCCCTAATTAGGGTTGAATTTTGTAATAGGACCTCATGATAAGCTGCCTCTTCTCCATATGCAGGGTGGCCTTTCACCATGAAGCATCACTAGCGACCAGCCTTGTGCAACCTTTTCCATCAGGAGTAGGGAGGTGATTGTCCCCCTGGACTCAGCACTGGTGAGGCTGCATCTAGAGTACTGGGTCCAGTTTTGTGTACCTCAGTACAAGGGAGACATCGAGGTGCTGGAGTGAGTGCAGAGGAGGGCAACAAAGATGGTAAAGGGCCTGGAGAACAAATCTGATGAGGACAGATTAAGACACTTGGGGCTGTTTCAATTGAGGAAACGGAGGCTTCCAGGGTTCTGTCACCCTAACTGTGAAGAAGTTCCTTCAGAGATTGATGTGGAACCTCCTCTGTTCCAGCTCACACCTGTTGCCCCTTGTCCTGTCATTAGATGCCACTGAGCAGAGCCTGGCTACATCCTTCTGACACCCATCCTTTCCATATTGATCAACACGAGGGGTGACCTCATTAATGTCTACAAATATTTGAGGGGTGGGTGTCGGAGGATGGAACTGGGCTATTCTCAGTGGTTGTAAGCTGGAACATAGAAGGTTCCACATCAACCTAAGAAGGAACTTCTTCACAGTGAGGGTGACGGAGCACTGGAACAGGTTGCCCAGGGTGGTTGTGGAGTCTCCTACACTGGAGATGTTCAAGACCTGCCTGGATGTGTTTCTGTGCAACTTGCTCTAGGTAATCCTGCTGTTGCAGGGGGATTGGACTAGATGGTCTTTCAAGGTCCCTTCCAATCCCTAATGATTCTATGATTCTAAGAGACCCAGCTCCCTCAGCCTTTCCTCATCAGGGAGGTGCTCCTCTTCATTCATCATCTTTGTGGCTCTGCACTGGAAGAGAGCCACAGGTTTAGGGTTTGGCTTTTTTTTTAACTTGACCAATTTATATCCCTTTACAATTTGCTTAATACTGAATTTGAGCTGAGTAATGGGCAAGTAGTAAAAATTATGAGGACTGAAAACTGCAGCGTCAGGTGAAGGGGCCAGTTTGTTGCCTAAGAGGGTGTTCTTAGGCTCATCACAGAATATTAGGGATTGGAAGTACCTCAAAAGTTCATCCAGTCCAATCCTCCTGCCACAGCAGGATCCCCTAGATCCAGTCGCACAGGAACATAGCAGGTGAGGGGGCAGTTTGTAGCCTAAGGGGACAGTTTGGTTTCCATGCGCTGCTCAGCTCACACAGTCTCAGTGTTTATTGGTTGATGCATTTTTGAGCTTGAAAATCTCCAGTATTTGGGGCTGGAGAAGAGGTGACAGAAGGAGGTCCTCGATCCTGTGTTGTGTGAGAAGCAGAGCCTCTTTCAAAGACACAGAGACTAGGAAGCAGCTCTTCATTTCCAGGCTTGATGCATGTTTTTTTATTTGATGATGAAAATGGAGGGATGCTTTTTGATAGGGTTTTTTTCTGTCAGTTTATTCCAGTGTGGAGCGTTCCTTGCCCCCAGGGGTGGTTGGCACTCCCTGGCAAAGGTGCCCTCAGTGCCCAGCCCCAGCTTTTAGGAGGCTTACTGAGCCACTTTAATCCCAGTGTGGTGTCAGGATGCTGAGCTGAGGAAGTCACCTGTAAGGGAAAGGCTCATCATTTGAGATGATGAGGACAGCTGCTGTGGAATAGAAACTGATGCTCTGTCACAAACACTGGCCTGGGAGGAATAGACAGACTCAGTGCCATCACGCAGTTGCTGCTTGTTGTGTTCATTGAGATTCCGGAACCAGGCACAGGATCATAGAAAGGCTGAGGTTGGGAGTACCTCAGCCTGTCTAGACAAAATGGAGAAGGTCCAAAGAAGGGCCATGAGGATGATCAAAGGACTATAAAACCTGCCATGTGATGAAAGGCTGAGAGACCTGGGTTTGTTTAGCCTTGAAAAGAGAAGGCTTAAAGGGGATCTTATCACCATGTACCAGGACATGAAGGGTGGCCTACAAGAAGATGGAGACTGACTTTTCACAAGGAGTCATATAGAGAAGACAAGAGCTGATGAATACAAGTTGCTCCTGGGGAGATTCCAATTGAACTCCAGAGGAGAATTTTTCACCATGAGAGCACTCAGACACTGGAATGATCTTCCCAGGGAAGGACTGGATTCCTCAACTTCAGACGGTTTTAAGGTTCAGCTTGCCAGGGTGCTGGGCCAGTTCATTTAAACTGGATTTCTTGAGCTGAAAGGATTGGACTAGATGATCCTCAAGGTCCCTTCCAACCTGGTTTACTGTGATCATCTAATTCCAACCCTAAATCATTTAGTTCCAGTCCAAATATCTGAACCTTCTGAAACCTGTAATGAGCTTGTTCCTAGTCTCAGAGAGTCAGACCCCACCTGATGGTGTGTGGGACCTAGGACAAGCCGTGCTTCACGTCAATAACAACAGTGGTCTTTAGGTTTTGTCCATTTTACTTCTGCACCTCTTGGTTCAGAGCGCTTGGCAGCATCCAGCCACCCAATTACCCTTTCACACAACTATTTTACATTTGGGATCAAACCTGTTTACACTTTCAATCTCTTTGCTAATGAGCAGAGCTGGGCAGTGTGTGGGCAACCACTTAGAGCTGGTTGCACCAGTATTGGAGTGGCCTGACTGGGCGGTGAGTGTTATAGACACCATCAAGCATCACTGGCGAGGAGGGAGCTGATACACAATTTCCCAGTCATGCAGCCCAAGGCCCAACCTGCTTTTCCCTTGTTGGCTTCCTGTGAATAAGCAGATTCCTCTCTTCTCCTTACAGCTATGGGTAAATCAAGAAGACGGAGTGGAGGAGGGAACCAGTGATGTGCAGAATGGCCATTTGGATCCAAGCGCCGACTGTCTCTGTCTCGGCAGGACCGTTCAAAACCGAGACCAGATGAGAGCCAACGTCATCAATGAAATCATGAGTACGGAGCGCCACTACATCAAGCACCTTAAGGATATCTGTGAGGTACGTGGGGGTTGTGACACTGGGCTGTTGGTAGCAGGACATGAGGTGGGCTTGGGATTGCTGAGGACTGATTTTTGTCAGAGAATCATAGAATGGGTTGGGCTGGAAGGAGCCTCAAAGTCATCTCATTCCAATGCCGCTGCCATGGGCAGGGACACCTCCCTCTGGATGAGGTTGTTCAGAGCTCCATCCAGCCTGGTCTTAAATTCATCCAGTGAAGGGATTGTGATCATGGCTGATGGGGGAAAACACTTGTGTTTGAGTCTTGTGTCTGCTAGAGGAGCAGTACCTGCCAGTAAGTATTGATACCTCTGTGACTTTCCCGCTGGATCTGACAATTGCCTTTAGTTTGGATGAACTGGAAGTACGATTTTCTGACCTTCATTCCATACTTCTTTGACTAAAAGGTGCTGAAGCTGAGATCCTTCCAGCAGTCCCCTTAATTAAAACCCAATGCCATCTACTTTTGTGACTGAGGAAATTAGGTTGTAGTTAAACCAATCGGTTGCCCAATTCGTCTGTGTCTTTCACGTTGGGTTCACAATTTCCTCTGGTGCAGGACAGGCCCCTGTTTACTTTGTCTTAGGGGTGAGAGACTGGGAACAAGAAGCTTGCACCATGGGCAGTGCCATCTGTGACATTTACCCAGTGTGAGGGAACCAGTGAGTAAATGAACTTTGGTGACTGCCTCTCTGCATCCTCAACTTGGTTCTTCTTCATCATGTTACAGTTAAGCTCTACAACCCTTTAAGGTCCTACAGTGAATGGAATTAGTGCTGTAGCAAAGCCCTGAGGTAGTGCCTGTGGTCCTGGGTGTGGAGGACAAGGAATTCATGGCCATCGTGGAGACTGGTACAGGACAGCAGTGAGCCCTTGTGGCCAAGAGGGCCAATGGTATCATAGGGTGCATCAAGAAAAGTTTGTCCAGCAGGTGTAGCGAAGTTCTTCTCTCCCTCTACTCTGCCCTGGTGAGACCATACCTGGATTACTGTGTCTAGTTTTGGGCTCCCCAGTTCAAGATAGGCAGGGATCTACTGGACAGAGTCCAATGGAGAGCTGTGAGGGTGACTAAGGGACTTGACATCTCTGTTATGAGGAAAAGCTGAGAGAACTGGGGCTGATTAGTCTGAAGAAGAGAAGGCTGAGCAGGGACTTATTAATGTCTATAAATATCTGAGGGGTGGGTGTCAAAAGAAAGGGACCAGTCTCTTTTTGGTGGTGCCCAGTAACAGGACAGGGAATAATGGGGATAAGCTGGAACATAGGAAGTTCCACCTCAAGATGAGGAGAAACTTCTTTACTGTGAGGGTGACAGAGCACTGGAACAGGTTGCCCAGAGAGGCTGTGGAGTCTCCTGCTCTGTGTTCAAAACCCACCTGGACTGTTCCTGTGGGATCTGTTCTGGAGGATCTGGCAGGGGGGTTGGACTAGATGATCTCTGGAGGTCCCTTACCAACTCCTAACATTCTATGACTCTTTCACAGGTTGGGGTTTGTATGTAGAGGACATACTTATCATTGAGAGTTTGCTAGCCCTAAACTCAAAGCCCTCAGGGCTTTCAGCTCACTCCTCTGAACATTTAGGACAGGTTTCCTCAAACTTTTTAAACGGGGCTAGTTTGTGCTATGTGGCTTGTCCTGCCTGGAAGCGGGAGGGAGAGACGGAAGAGCCGCGCCGCGGAGTCGGCAGGAAGAAATCAACTGCGGCTGCTCGGCGGAGAGGGGGTAAATACCGGTGGGCTGGATTGGACACCCTGGGGGGCCGTGTCTGGCCTGTGGGCCAGGGTTTGAGGACCCCTGATTTAGGATTTATGGAGCCTGTGCTCATTCTCTGCAGAGTCAGTGTGGTGAAGCCCCTGGTGAATTCTGCTTACAAGCACTGTCTTCCTGCCTCTGCGCTTGTGAACTAAGGCACTCTTCAAAAAGAATCAGTGATGCTTCTCCAAGATGGAAGAGTCTTGGGAATTCAGTTGGGAAACAATGAAGCTTAATTTCACTGCACTATTTCAGTCTGAGGGTTTGGAGCTGCAGGAACTTCACATGTTGTTTATTTCCTTGCTTTTGCACTTCTCTGCTGAAGAAGTAAGGAAACCTTCTCTTTCCCAGCTGTGTCACTGAGCTTCTTTCAGGTCACATTCTCAGGAGTTAGAGACAGTATGGCTTGGAGTCACGCTGAATTTACAGCACCTGATGGTATCTCCCTGATAGGGAAAAGAGACGTCTAAGGCTCTTTCTTTTGCTCTGTAGGATGCAAAAGGGTATTGAGTGGGTAAATCTTAGCCCCAGGTAGGGCACCGGGAAGTGATTCAGCTTCCTCTCTTAAAGGAGGAGGAGGGCTGACATTGGGCACTGTCATCTGCAGAGTGTGGTGGGCTGTCCCTGGCTGGAAAGAGCCTCATTGTGCTGGGTTCAATCAGAGCAGTCCCTTTGCCTTGGGAAGGCTCAGATACAGCTCAGGCATCCCAAGCATTTCAGCACAGTGACCTGACTGTTCCTATGTGAGCATGAGAGAGAGGGGCTGGATGTGGAGTGACACAGCTTGACTGGACCTCCTCCTGGTGCTACTGGAGGACGAACAGGCAGCTGCCAGATGACCACCGAAGAGGCACAAGTGCTGTCACCCAGACGAATCCCCCTTTTCCCTTTGCTATTGATCTTAAGGTGCTGGGACAAGCAGCAGCAGTCAGAGGGGTGACTGGAGCTCTGGTGGGGCAGTGGAGGTTAAGCCTGACTTAGCACTGGGTTTAGCAGTGTGTGGTTACTCTCCTGTAGCCAAACTGTAATGACTAGCAGCAAGGCACCTCATGATATGCGGTCACTATTGGAGGACTGTGGCCCTCACTGGGTGATTAAAAGCCCTCCAATTGCTCTTTTCTGCTCCAGTATGGAGTTTCAGTACCTGCTACTCTATTATTACACACCGTGTTATTATTCATAATACCCACAGCACCAGTCCTGCCAAGTCAGGAGCTCGCAGGCTCGCCAGCACCAGAATGAAAATTACCTGTGCAAGCCAAGAGCTGCGTGAAGCAGCTGGTTTGGATGGGGGATTCCCCATCACAGCAGAGCCTGATGCCTGCCTTGGTTTTGTACTGTGAAGGACTTACAGCTGCCTGGTGGAAGAGTTCAGGGATGGTTTCTCTTAGGGGGTGGGAAAGCATGGAGGTTTCCAAGGACTGCGTTACCTGGAGTGGATGGATCGTTGTTGGGAAATATTGACTAGAGGGCAAGAAAGGAAGAAGGATTTTAGGCTGGAAGAACTAGCCAGTGATAGGAATTTCAGGCTTAATGGCCAGAGCTTAGAAAAAGAAGCATCTATTAAATGAAAATAGATTTTATATGGGGCAGCAGTAGCCAGCCCTTATTGGCAGGCAGTGCAGCTTGCTCACCATCCTGTAAGGCACCAGAGATCCTCGTGGTCATGTCCAGGTTTAAAAAGACATCCTCTGCTCTTAGGGTTTGATCTGTGGTAGGGTCTACCCATGACATCACCCTGACAGAGCAGCTGAGGAGCTTGCTCAGAGAAGGAGCCTTGATGGGAGCAGCCAAGGAGTTAGTTTGAGCGGGAGCGTGTGGTGGGGCGCAAGACATAGGAGGGCTATGAAGAGCTGTGGGGAATGAGCAGGATTGGGGCCAGTGTGTGGATTAGGAAGACAAGGCTAAAACTGAAGGAGGTGTTAGAAGTGACAGAGCTTGGATGGGAACGATGAGGCAATTGGAAGATCAAAGGAAACCTCTGTCTTATGAGTAATGTGGAGGTGGGAGGTTAGAAAGGCCAGCCAGCTGCCAGGCCTGTGATCTGCTCTCTCCAAGTAATTTCGCTTAGAATTTATTTGCTAATAGCACTGACTGGATTACACCTCAGCTTTTCTTCGGTGCCGGGGCAGCTCTGAATGCTGCATGGAAAGCTTAATCTCCGCTGCATCTTAGCGTGCCAGGCCAAGGTATGTTGAGCAGCGCTGATGGGACGAGTTTTCACATGGTCTGGATTACATTGGCCTGACTCATTCTCAGGAGATCACAGAATAGGTGTGGCTGGAAAAGACCTTCAAGCTCATCGAGTCCAACCATGAACCCCTGTCCCAAGGCCACTGCTAAACTCTGCCCCTAAGCTCCAGTTCTCCATGACTTTGAAACACATCCGGGGATGGTGAGTCAACCCTCTCCCTGGGCAGCCTGTTCCAAGGCCTGATGCCCTTTCCATGAGGAAGTTTTTCCTAGTGTCCAACCTAAACTTCCCCTGGTGCAACCTGAGGCCATTTCCTCTTGTCCTATCACTTGTTCCTTGTGAGAAGAGACTAACCCCCACCTCTCTACAACCTCCTTACAGGTAGTTGCAGACAGCAATAAGGTCTTCCCTCAGCCTCCTTTTCTCCAGACTAAACAGCCCCAGCTCCCTCAGCTGCTCCTCACAAGGTTTGTTCTCCAGACCCTTCACCAAGCTTGTCACCCTTCTTTGGACTCACTCCAGCACCTCAAATTCTTTCCCTGACCAGCTTAACTCACTCTTTTTGGTGCTGCCTCCAAGCAAAGCAGCATAAAACCTTCTTGTTAGTACAGTTGCCCTCAATTCCGACCATCTCAATGTTGTTCTTGCCTACCTTTGATGTGAGAAAATCTGCACAATGCTGACCTGCTCTGGACAATGGTGGTTTTATAGCCTGAATGATACTGGTCCATATCAAGGGATAGGCTACAGGATGAAGTAGACAGATCAACATCCACCCAGGCTGGTTCAGAGCTGGAAAGAAGCTGGAATATCATCCCAAGTGCCTTTGAATGTAGACCCTGCAGTGGCTTTCATCTCCTCATTCTCTTTCACCTTGCTCTCAACCAAAGAATGAGGATTTATGGATGGTTGGATGGTGGGATGAATGGTGGGATGGATGGTTGGATGGTGGCATGAACGATGGGATGGATGGATAGATGCACAGATGGATTTATGGGTGGGTGGATGGTGGGATGAATGGTGGGATGGTTGGATGGATGGTGGGATGGATAGTTGGATGGTGGGATTAATTGATGGAGGGATGGATAGAGGCACAGATGGATTTATGGATGGATGGATCACCTCTCCTGACTGTCTGGAAACTCACTGTGGGGCGGAGAAAACTTAGCACTTAACCTCCTGCAAACACGGTCCAACTTCTGGCCTGTGCTTCAGGGACTACATGGAAAAGTACTTTAAAGAGAGGCAGTCTGACAGCTATTTTTGGGTGTCCATTGAGCAAAACACTCACCAACATCTGCTCATCAGTCAGCTATCCCTTCTCTGAGCAAACCTGATGGGGCGAGCAGAAGGAAGATGACTTTGTTTTATGTAACAGAGGCAAATTTACTGGAAAAACTAGGCAGCAGCCTTCTCGCTGCCTGTTACATAGACATCCTCCATCTCTCCTTTGCTGGCTCATGCTGGAAGCCAAACATCCAGCTGCATGAGCTGGAATTCCATGCATTCTTGCCTTTATCCCACAGTTTCACAGGTGCCTGTGCAGCAATGTGCTGCCTCAGCCACAGGAAACGCAAGTCTGAGCCGAAGTGATGACCCAGCACGCGCAGGACGGAGAAGGTTCAAGGCGGTTGTCACAGCCCACAGCAACCCCGGGGCTGAACAGTGTTTGCACAGATGATCCAGCGACTGATTTCACGGAGGAGTGAGTGGGAGGGGAGGCAGCAGGGCAAAGGTTCAGGCACAAAGGGCTCCCAGCAGTCACTCAGCACTGCCAGCAGCAAAGCCAGGGTCAGGAAGAGCCTGACCTGTCATGCAGGTGCACATCTGTTGGTTTTTGGTTTTTGTTTTTTTATTCTTTGAAAGCTCGTCTGAGGTAACTGGGTAAATTGAAAAGCAGCACGGAAAGTGTTCTGCGGGATTGCTTGCAGGTGGGAGTTTGATTTGTCCTGCGACGTGAACCTGCTCCTATATCTCCTGGCCTTGAAAAAAGAGACAGGGGAGAAGCCCAGGGAAATGAGTCATCAAGGAGCTCCCAGAAGAAGAAAGACCTAGATTTAGCAGATACAGAGGATGCTTCATAACCCAAACTTTTCCCAGCAAATTACAGAATTATTGAGGCTGGAAAAGACCTCTAAAATCACCCAGCCCAGCCTATGACCTGACATGACCACATCAGCCAGACCAGGGCACTAAAGGTCACATTCAGGCTGTCCTTAAACACCTCCAGGGGTGCGGACTCCACCATTGCCATGGACAGTCCATTCCAGTTGCAGATCACCCTTTCCTTGAGGAAGGGCTTCCTAACATCCAACCTAACCCTACCCAACATCCAACCTAACTCTCCCCTGGCAGCTTCAGACCCTGCCCTCTTGTCCTGTTGCTAGTTGCCTGGGAAAAGAGCCTGATCCCCACCTGACTACAACCTCCCTTCAGGGAGTTAGAGTAATTCAGGATACTGGCATCCTTCTCGCTATGCTGACCATCACAGAGGTTGGGTCTCTGCCACGTCGGTCAAAGGCCAAAGTTGTGTTCTTCATCTATTTGCAGTTCTCCCTCCCAGGAACCACATGGCAAGGCTGAAGGACAGTTTATTACAGCGTTGCGATGGTTCGCATTGTGGACCAGCAGCTGCGTGTCACCAGCTGGCGCTGGGACTGTGTGACTAAGCATCTAGAGTTCCCAAATATAGCCCTTCCACTGGAGCTGGCGGCAGGTTTTTTTCCCTTCCACTTTTTTTCCCTCTTCTTATCGGGTAAAGGCAGCCAAAGTCATCTTTTGATGACCCCCATGTTTTTTCTTTCCAGTCAAGAAGCCGGCAGGCAAGGCCAAAGTAGTGTCTGATAATCAGCATCGTGAAGCTTCTAGTCTTAAGTTGTCCAGGCAAGCAAAGCAGAGAGAGGGATAATTTGCTCAGTGTCACCCAGGTCGGTGGCAGAGCCCCCATCTGTCACCTCGTCCCCTGCAGGATGTGTGCTTCAGGCGGGTGTGTTTGAAGAAGACCTGAAGATGGTGAATTCGTGGATAAGGGAGGGTCAGCAGAACAGGGAGGTGGACTGAGCCTGACGTGTTGATGCTTTTCCCCAGGACCTTCATCCCATTATTCTGTTTAATTAGGAGATCTTCAGAGCAAGGAAGCCCTGGGCACACTGGGGCTGCTGGGCCTGGAGCAAGACAGGAGCTGTGGGTCAGCAGTAGGCTGATGGAGTGGAACATCTACCTGATGAGAAAAGGCTGAGGGAGCTGGGACTCTTGAGCTTGGAGAAGAGGAGACTGAGGGATGACCTCATTCATGTTGATAAATATGAAAAGGGTGGGTGTCAGGACGGAGCCAGGCTCTGCTCAGGGGCACCCAGTGTAGGACAAGGGGCAGCTGGCGTGAGCTGGAGTAGAGGAGGCTCCACATCAATATGAGAAGGAACTTCTTCCCAGTGAGTGTGACAGAGCACTGGAAGTGGCTGCCCGGGGGAGTTGTGGAGTCTCCTTCTCTGGAGACATTGAAAACCCACCTGGCCAAGTTCCTTTGTGACTGGATCTAGGGGATCCTGTTATGGCAGGGGTCCTGGTGGACAACAAGATGACTATGAGCCAGCAATGTGCTCTTGTGGTCAAGAGGGCCAACAGCATCCTGGGGTGGATTAGAAGAGGGGTGGTTAGCAGATCAAGACAGGTTCTTCTCCCCCTCTACTCTGCCCTGGTGAGACCACACCTGGAATATTGTGTCCAGTTCTGGACTCCTCAGTTCAAGAGGGATGTGGAGCTGCTGGAGAGAGTTCAGCATAGGGCAACAAAGATGATAAAAAAGGTGGAGCNATGATTAGACTGGATCTTTTGAGGTCCCTTCCAATCCCTAATGTTCTGTGATTCTATGTAGTTGGACTAGTGGTTGCAAATGAGTTGTCTATGCAAAAATGGACTTTGATGTGTTTGGTGTGTTGCCTGATCACTCATGGACAGGGGAAGATGGACACTCCTGTAGTTTTCATTTTCAGAGCTGTTCTTTCTCCCCCTGCAAGAAAAATGTGGGAGCAGCCTCAGTGTGAGCATTGGGGTTCTTTTATGGATTGATCTGCCTCACTCCTTCCAGGGATACTTGAAGCAGTGCCGGAAGAGGAGGGATATGTTCAGCGATGAACAGCTAAAGATCATCTTTGGAAACATTGAAGATATCTACAGATTTCAGATGGGCTTTGTCCGGGATTTGGAGAAACAGTACAACAACGAGGACCCTCATCTCAGTGAAATAGGACCATGTTTCCTTGAGCACGTAAGTTCATCTAGTGGGTTTTTTGGGACTTGTGGGGCTAGTTTGCTTTGAAGGGGGCAGGAGGGGAACAGCAGAGACATTTAGGAGGCAGGAACCTCTGGGGATAAGTTTTGGGCATCAGTGCTGTTCTCATTCCCTATCACAGAATAGTCCACGACGTTCCATCTGCTTGGTGAGATGAAGGTGTGGGGACAGTCCAAAGTGAGTTCAGGGAGAATAAATCTAATGAGGGGAGAGTGAGAGAGTTGGGGCTGTGTAGTCTGAAGAAGAGGAGGCTAAGGGGAGACCTCATTGCTCTCTACAACTATCTGAAAGGACATTGTAGAGATGTTGGTCTCTTCTTACAGATCATTAGTGACAGAAGCAGAAGGAAGCTTCAACACGGAAGAGTTAGACTGGCCATCAGGAAGGAATTCTTCCCACAGAGAGTGGTCAGGCACTGGACTGGGCTGCCCAAGGTGGTGGTTGAGTCGCCATCCCTGGATGTATTTAAAAGTTGCTTAGATGTAGTGTTGGGGGATCTGGTTTAGGGGTGAACTTGTAGAGTGGGGTTGCTGGTTGGACTTGATGATCCCAAGGCTCTTTTCCAACCTGAACAGTTCTGCAATTCTAAGAAAGATGTAGTTGGGTAACTCCCAACACTTTTGCATATCCCCCATTACCCGTATTGTATAGGCAAGATGTCCCCCACATACTCCCCCCCTTATTTTGCTCTTCAGAATATGACTTAAACCCACTCACAGGCTGTCCTCATCAGATCTTGGATCACCAGAAGCTTGGAAGGACGTAAGAGAGTCCAGAGGAGCTTAAAAGAGGCTTCAGGTGCCTTCACCTGCAGAGCTGTTTAGCCAGATGAGGAGGTGCCAGCTTGTGCTTCTAGATGCCTGGGTGGCAGAACGGCAGCAGATACATGCTCACGCTAAGTGCACACTGGATAGGACAGTCTAGCTGATGAGACAGTCCTGGAGGCTTTTGCCCAGCCCTGTTACATAAGGGCCTGTAGTAGAGGAGCTGATAAATTGGCCAGTGTTGTAAATATGTCAGGAAATGTCAAGAAAATTACAGCCTTGCAGTTCTAGCCTTTCCTGCAGGGGAGAATGAAGTGCTGGCTCAGAACTTCCCGCTCTGAGGTGCTTCCAACCTGGGCTGCAGATCCTGTGCTACCTCGTTACTTCCAGTCAGGGCTGAGCTGACACCACTTCACTTCTCATTAGAGACATTTCTAACAGATGTTCTGAAACTCCAGCAGGGCATCCCTGAAAAGGTTTGTGGCATCTCTCAAGCATCACTGGTCGTGTAATTGCAAGGCAGGTTTCTTTTGGAGAGGGGGCATGATGGTGTTGATGTTCCCCATTTTTATCAGAGCCCACAATTGTCGGATCCCACCGCTGTGCTAGCAATCTTGGTGAGAATCAGGAGCTGAAACTTCATTTCTGGAGGCAGTGCTGTCAGTTCATTTACAGCAACAGCAGTGAAGTGCTGCTGTTGTGCAAAGGGATATCTGGCACTTATCTATCATCAGATAAGGGCTGAGAGCTGGCTAATAAACTGAGAAATTAGCCCTGTTTAGCCATTTGGGGAAACTGAGGGGTGAGGACATGAAGATCCTGTTCCTTGAATCTGCTGAGTGATTTGTTCCTTATCTGATTTGGGAAGAGAGAGGTGTCAGTGCTTGACTCTTGGTCACCCATTGGGTGGGAAAGGACCTGGGCTGCCCAATTCCCAGAGAGACCCCATTTGGGCCCTTGGGACTGAGAAACAGGAACTGCTGGTCAAGTGTTTTTAAAATACTCTGTCCTTTCTGAAGTTACTGACCACAGCCTGATGTAGCATCTCAGGATGTTGACCTACAACATCTGGGCTGTCTCAACCACAGCCCTAATACAGGATGTTGGCCAGGGAGGTTGTGTCTGTCTTCCCCGTCATGTAACTCTTGTGTTGACCTTGTGTCTGCTTTGTCCATGTGGCTCTGATGAATCCAGCCTGAGTTCACCGTGTCAAACTGCTGTGGTCCCTTTTGTCATTAGTGAAGGCAGAAAAAGGACACTCCAACAAAATGAGCACAGAAAAGACACATTAGTCCAGTGCAGAGGGTGGGTGGGCATATGTCAGGGGTTCCCTCCCCTTCCCTTTCCCCCTTCCCTTTCCCCCTTCCCTTCCCCCCTTCCCTTTCCCCCTTCCCTTTCCCCCTTCCCTTTCTGCCTTCCCTTTTCCTTCTTTCTTTTCTCAGTCTGTTCTGACTCCTTGCTCCTGGGGAAATCCACACGGTGGTTGGTGCCTTGGGTTCCCTGTTGGGAAGGGAATTGTGGTCCCAGGTCCTGAACACTTGCCAGGTGCTTCATGATGTTTCAGAGAAAGAGCTCTAGAAACAGAATCATAGAACCATTCAGGTTGGAAAAGGGCCTTGGGATCATCAAGTCCAACCAGCAACCCCACTCTACAAGTTCACCCCTAAACCAGATCCCCCAACACTACATCTAAGCAACTTTTAAATACATCCAGGGATGGCGACTCAACCACCACCTTGGGCAGCCCAGTCCAGTGCCTGACCACTCTCTGTGGGAAGAATTTCTTCCTGATGGCCAGTCTAACTCTTCCGTGTTGAAGCTTGAAACCCTTCCTTCTGCTTCTGTCACTAATGATCTGTAAGAAGAGACCAACATCTCTACAATGTCCTTTCAGATAGTTGTAGAGAGCAATGAGATCTCCCCTTAGCCTCTTCTTCCTCAAACTAAACAGGACATAATAGCAAGGTTCTCCTCTTGTATCATCAAAAGTCCGAGCTTTTCTTGGTTCTACCTTTACCTTTTAGAAAGAAAACCCCACCACACAGCTTGGAACTGAGAACAGCCACAACCCTGTAGGTACCTCAGCAGCGTGTCAGGGTGTAGATCTCTCTCTGCTTCCCTTTCCCCAAGAGCACCTCCTCCAAGCAGGAAAAGTCCCTCTAGGATTAGTCCTTCCTCTTCCTGCTTGTGGTATTCTTCCTTCTTCAGTTGCAAATTGGTCTCGTTGGCCAGTTGAGTAGTTGACCACTGGTAGTGTCTGACCTGTGTGTCTCTGTTCTCCTGCCTCTCACAGCAAGACGGCTTCTGGATCTACTCGGAGTACTGTAACAATCACCTGGACGCGTGCATGGAGCTTTCCAAGCTGATGAAAGACAGCAGGTACCAGCACTTCTTCGAAGCGTGTCGTCTACTGCAGCAGATGATTGATATCGCCATTGATGGGTTCCTTCTGACGCCAGTGCAGAAGATCTGCAAGTACCCCCTGCAGCTGGCAGAGCTCCTCAAGTACACAGCGCAGGACCACAGGTACCTCCAGCTCTGGTTGGGTGGGATGTTGCTGCTCGGCCATGTCTTTTTGTGGCCTCTGCACTCATGCAGGGGTTGGGGGGTCTTGTGTAAATCGAGGCAGGGCAAAGCTTCCTCAGATGGTTCAGAAGATTCTCAAAGCACCAGTTCTCAGTGGAGCCAAACTAGTCTCTGTTATAATCAGATGTGGGAGCCAATTACCCTTGGATGTACTTTCTGATGCTGCTGGTGCACTAGAAAAATTACCTGATCGGCATTCAGTGGTCGGGAGGGCTGATTCCCCAAGGATAAATCCTGAAGAGGACCTCAGCAAGTCGCAAGCAGAGTGGCTGTGATCTACAACCCAAACCTGAATACGCTCACATTTGGGGGAGAATTCAGAACCTACTGATTCCATCTCTGATTTTGCCTTCAGGTTTCAGTTCAGCAGTCTGATGACTTCTCAGACTTTCCAGGGTCTCTTTTGCCGAGGGCAACCAACCTGGCTCCCAGTGTAAATCCAGAATGGTACCTCTAGCAGTGGTGCCACTTGTGATATTTCAGCCATAAAAATGAGCAGAACGAAGGATCAGCCCCCACTAAGAGCAGATGTTCTCCTGCCTTGCCAATTGTCTTTCTCCTTCCAAAAGCCATTTAAAGGGAAATGCTTCAGAGAACAAAACAAGACCACAGATGTTTCATAAAGTTCTGCAAATGTTTGAGCTTTGGTGCTATTTTTCCTCAAACCCTGCTCTCTCAAAGTGCAGAGAGACATGGTTTGAGCAGACTGATGCCATGATTGAATGGTTTGGTTCATACCAGAACAAAACCCTGTTCAAAGTGACCAGCATGGACACATGGTTGGCTCCAGATCCAGCTTCTGCTTTTCCCTTTCATAACAAGACCAAATCAAACGTGGGCTGGACTCATGGAACATGGTGGTGTCAGCAAACAGCTCTGGAATCCCAAACATGGTGGCTTTTTTCCTCCTTACCAGCCATGTGATGTCCCCACAGCACTTCCAGTGGGAATTCAGATGTGGCTTTACAAGGAGAAGATACCAAGAAGCCTCAGAGAAGGGAAGTCTGTGTTTAAAATGGCCTTCTTTGAGTGATTTGGTAGCAACTCCAAAGGGGATATGGACAGCATGATTGCACTGGAACTGAGGGCCCAGGGCTGGGTTATTTTGGGAGCCGGTTCCTTTTTCCTTTCATAGAATCATAGAATCATAGATTTGGGACGTTTTAAGGTCAACATGTTGTTAAGCAATCAGATACAGTCATAATCTGAGGACACTCAGTCCTTTCCTGTGGTTAAGCAACATGTAGTTGACTTGGGCTGAGAGCTCTCTGTTACTGGACTGTGCCAGTGGGAAGACACAGCCACGGACACTCCACTGATCTTGTTCCTTCATTTCTGAAAAGGGAAAGTAGGGTTATATTTGCTTGACTTGTACAGCTCAGCTGTACCCTGTTGGTTCGTGGAGAAGTGCCATCAGGCAGAAATTGGGTGGGTTTCGTCACAGTCCTCTGTGCTCCAGCTACTCCAGTTCAAGCATTCAAAGAGGCTGGATGGGACCAATCAGCCAGATGCCTGCAGGGTTGGGTATCACCAGGATTGTACATGACTGAGAAACTGGAAGCCAGTGGGGTCCACTAATAACAGAGCGAATTTTCCTCACGCACTTGTACTTTGCCAGTGCTCCCAGTCTGAAACAGAATCACAGAACATTAGGGATTGGAAGGGACCTTGAAAGATCGTTTAGTCCAATCCCCCTGCCACAGCAGAATCCCCTAGATCAAGTTGCACAGGAACATGGCCAGGCAGGTTTGAAACATCTCCAGAGAAGGAGACTCCACAACCCCCTGAGCAGCCCCTTCCAGGGCTCTGTCACCCTCACTGTGAAGAAATTCCTTCTCAGAGTGACGTGGAACCTCCTCTGTTCCAGCTGACACCTATTGCCTCTTGTCCTATCATTGGGTGCCCCTGAGCAGATCCTGGCTCCATCCTCTTGATGGAGCCTTTCCATATTTATCTCATGGGGTCACCCCTCAGTCTCCTTTGTTCCCAGCTAAAGAGCCCCAGCTCCCTCAGCCTTTCCTCATCAGGGATATGCTCGACTTCCTCCATCATCTCTGTGGCTCTGTGCTGGACTCTCTCCGGCAGTCCTTCTGGGACTGAGAGGCCCAGAACTGGGCATGATAATCCAGATATGGTCTCAGGGGGCAGAGTAGAAGGGCAGGAGAACCTGTCGATCTGCTAACCACTGCCCTTCTGATCGACCCCAGGATGCTGCTAGAATAGCATAGAGTGGACTGATACTCACAGTGAAATCAGGCTCATCAGTGGCTGGATTAGGAGTCTCTTAGGCACTGTGATTAGAATTTAATATCTAGAAAATCCTGTTTAAACCAATTGAGTCACTTAGGGAGTGAAGGCAAAACTCAGGAAGGACCGTCAGTCCCAAAGCAAGTGAGGTTGATCCAACATTATAGTCTCTCTTATTCTTTCTTTCTAATCACTAGTATCAGATTCACTAATAAATCACTAAATATTCACTATTATCACCCTTGCAGAGCTGCAGATGTTCTCTGCACTGGGTCAGGGCAACAGAGCTGAGACCACAAGTCTCTGCCTACATTCTGACTGAGCACTGGAAACAGATCGTTGCATCCCCAGTAGAACCGAAAAACAATTAATTTACCTTAATTTCATCACTAGTGCTCTCTTGTTATGGTCTTTACTGGCCCCATGCTTTGCCTCTGCCATTTTTTTCTATTACCTTTTTGGCCAGCTCTGGACTAGGAGCCCAAAAATCCCAGTAGTGGCTCTTTCCTTCATGACGACTTAAAAGGAGAAACACTCAGGTTTTCCTGTTCAAACAGAGTGTTTGGATTAGTGAATTAGTATTTTCTAGATGAAACTCAGCTTAACTGACACTCTCTCACCAGAATCACAGAATCATCAGGGTGAGAAAGGACCTCCAAGATCATCAAGTCCATCCTTCAACCCAACACCTCCATGAGCACTAGATCATGTCCCAAAGTGCCACAGCTACTGCCTTTTGAACACCTCCAGGGATGAGAACTCCACCCCCTCCCTGAACAGCCTCTTCCAGTGTTTATCTTCTCTTTCACTAAAGAAATTTTTCCTGATTTCCAGGCTAAACTTTCCCTGGTGCAACTTGTGGCCACTTCCTTTTGCCCTGTCATCAGTTGTTTGGGAGAAGAGGCCAACACCAACCTCCCTACAGCATCTTTTCAGGTAGCTGTAAAGGGCAATAAGATCTCCTTTCAGCCTTCTCTTCCTCAGGCTGAACAACCCCAAGTCTCTCAGCCTGTCCTCATCAGACCTGTTCTCCAGTCCTTCAACCAGCTTTGTTGTCCTTCTCTGTCCTCGCTCCAACACCTCACTCTTTTTCTCCTTCACTGGAGACGTTTAAGACCCGCCTGGATGTGTTTCTGTGTGACTTGGTCTAGGTGATCCTGCTGTGGCAGGAGGATTGGACTATATGATCTTTCAAGGTCCCTTCCAATCCCTTATGATTCTTTACTGAGAGGGTGGTTAGGTGCTGGAATGGATTGCCCAGGGAGGTGGTGATGTCACCAACCCTGGAGGTGTTTAAGGAACGGGTGGATGCGGCGCTTGGGTATATGATCTAGCGGTTAGGTACTAGGAGAAAGGGCTGGACTTGATGACCCTGGAGGTCCTTTCCAGCCATGATGATTCTATGATTCTATGATACTGTGGTGTTCAAAACTGCCCCCAGTACTCAAGGCGTGGTCTCACCAGTGCCCAGTACAGGGGCACCATCACTTCCTTACTGGCCACACCATTGGTGATACAAGCCAGGATGCTGTTGGCCTTCCTGGCCACCTGGGCACACTGCTGACTCCTGCTTACTGTGCACTATAGCAGGCATGGGGCTGTTCTCAGAGCCTGGCACCCCAGTTCTCAGAGATCTGGTCATTTGAATTTTTCACAAGGCTGCATCTGTTCACCTCTAGAAGCTTCTCTCCAGCTTAGTATGAATTAAATGTGTGAAGGTCCTAAGTGCAGTCTCTGGTGCCCTGCTGCAGAACTGAACTGGAGCTGAAAGTGTATGAACATGTTACGTGAGAAAGAGGAGACTGTGCCAACAGGTGGGCTGACGTGAGATTGAGAGATATTATATTGAGAGATATCTCTGCCCAAGGCAGGGAGCTTGGAGCAGACGGATCTCTAAAGTCCCTTCCAACCTAAACCATTCTGCGACACAGTGATTCTTTGCAGGAGCATCATTGCTAGGAGGTTGATAGTGGCTGCCTCCAAGCCCTACTCCTCTCCTTACATCTGCAGATCCTTTCTGGCCACAACAGCTTACTTAATTCCCCACCAGAACTCATGGGTGGCCATTTTGAAGATGGGGCTGATGTCTTCGTCTGTCCATACAGACACAGGCATCACGTCATGCCAACGGCCCCACAAAGAAAGGCACAAGAGATCCTTCATCGTGTCAGACAGCTCATCCTCTCTTCTCCATCAGTCTGTTGAAGGACCGATCCTGATGTTCTGGATTTTGTAGACTAACAATTGAAAATGCATCTCATGGTTTCATTGAAGAATCAAAGAATTATTGAGGCCCGGAAAGACCTCTAAGATCATCCAGCCCAGCCCAGGACCTAACATCACCACAATCAGCCGGTGCCCTGCTAGACCAGGGCACTAAGGGCCATAGCCAGTCTGTCCTTATACACCTCCAGGGATGGGGACTCCACTGCTTCCCTGGGCAATCCAGCCCAGGCGCTGATCACCCTTTCCATGAGGAAGGGCTTCCTAACACCCAACCTGACCCTCCCCTGGCAGCTTTAGGCCTGTCACTAGTTGCCTGAGAGAAGAGTCCAACCCCCATCTGACTGCAACCTCCCTTCAGGGAGTTGGAGAGAGGGAGAAGGTCCCCTTGCATCCCCTCTTCTCCAGGCGGGTTGGGAATCAGCAGATAATGTTGTGTTGAGCATCATGTTGTGAGTGTTTCTCAATATTTAATCCTGTTAGGATCACATGGTGACAAGGATCTCATTCACAGCATCCTTCCCTCTTCTAGCCATTCTTAGCAATAATCAATACTGGAGCCATTCCCCCCGCAGCTGCCCGAGGTGGCAGTTTTTCTCATTAGACAGCAATCAATACCAGCCCCAAGTTCATACTATATTATGGGGTGTTATGGCAGTCAGCCGCGTCTCTCTTCCCAGCTGAAATGAGCTTTAAGGTTCCTTGGAATGGAAAAGGCAGCGGAGGGCAGGAATCGATAGCATTGACTTCATCATCACTTTTTGAAAAGACTGATCATCATCTCGGCTGGCCCTGGCAGGAGGCTATTTTCACTCTGGGTTATTGCACTCACAGGCCCATCCAGGGTGGGGAAGAAAAAATTAGAAATGCTTTGATTTGCTCCCCTGAAGTCTGCAGCAGGAGGGAACACCATGGGATAAATGCTCTGTGGTACTGGGAGGAGCCCTGGCCTTGTGTCTGAAGGTATATGACTATATATATGTTTCTATGGGTATATGAATGGTAAAAAGAAGACTAAGGAAGGTGTGGGCCCCCTCAGAAAGGAAACAGGTGAGGTGGTTACAAGTGACAAGGAAAAGGCTGAGGTTCTCAATGACTTCTTTACCTCAGTCTTCACTGCAAAGGCCTCCAACCACACTCCTGGAGACATCGAAAATAACGGCAGGGACTGCAAGGAAGAACTGCCCATCGTAAGTGAAGATCTGGTTTGTGATCCCTTGAAGAACCTGAAAGTGTTCAAGTCCATGGGACCCAACGGGATACACCGACGGGTACTGAGAGAACTGGCAGATGAGGTTGCTAAACCCCTCTCTATTATATTCCAAAAGTCAGAGTGGTCTGGTGAAGTCCCCACTGACTGGAAAAGGGGAAACATCATTCCTGTTTTCAAAAAGGGTAGGAAGGAGGAGCCAGGGAACTACAGCCCAGTCAGTCTCACCTCCGTGNTGGAGAGGTGGACACAAGCCAACCTCATGGGGTTCAACAAGACCCAGTGTAAGGTCCTGCATCTGGGTCGAGGCAACACTAAGCACAAATGACCAAAGAGAGAGACTATAAAATTACCTTCTTCTGGGATGCTCATGCATCTGGGCAAGGACAACCCCAGGTACCAGGATAGGTTGGGGACTGACCTGTTGGAGAGCAGTGTGGGAGAAAGGGACCTGGGGATCCTGGTGACCAGCAGGATGGCCAGGAGCCAGCAATAGGCTCCTGTGGCCAAGAAGCCCAGTGGCATCTGGGGGTGGATCAGTAGATCAAGAGAGGTTCTCCTCCCCCTCTACTCTGCCTTGATGAGACCACATCTGGAATCTTTATCCAGTTCTGGGACCCTCAGTTCCACAAGGACACAGAACTGCTTGAGAGAGTCCAGCACAGAGCCACAGAGGTGATGGAGGGAGTGGAGAATCTCCCTGATGAGGAAAGGCTGAAGCAGCTGGGTGTCTTGAACTTGGAAACAAGGAGGCTGAGGGGTGTGTGCTGGAACAGAGGAGTTTTTCCACATCAATATGAGAAGGAGCTTCCTAATGAGGGTGGCAGAGCACTGGAAGGAGCTGCCCAGGGGCCTTGTGGAGTCTCCTTATCATGTTCCTGTGCGACTTGATCTAGGGGATCCTGCTGTGGCAGGGAGAATGGTTCTTTAGCTGACCCCAAGGCTTTTAAGAGCAGCACTGACAGCTGTTGAGCACTGGGTTGGTAGAGGGTTTTGCAAGGTGAGGAGCTGGCCAGTGTCTCTGTCTCAAACATAGGTAACTGCAGTTCCCAGCAAACTGCTCCTCTGTGATGATCTAGATAGAAAAGAAACCCCAAACCAGTGGCAAATCCAATCTCCATTTCTTTGTGAAAGGATGGTGAGATGGTGCTGCTGCTTCCAGTTGACTCCTGGTGTGTTTCTACTGCCCATCAGGCTCTGTTTCATAGGTTTTTCTTTTGTGTTGGGCAGTGACTACAGGTATGTGGCCGCAGCTCTCGCCGTCATGAGGAACGTGACTCTGCAGATCAACGAGCGGAAGCGGAGGCTGGAGAACATTGACAAGATCGCTCAGTGGCAGGCCTCCGTCCTTGACTGGGAGGTATGGTACGCGCTCGGCCCACTTTTAGGATTTGCAAACCTGGAGGAACGGAATCACATGCAGCTGCTGAATTACCCAGGGCTCTGCAGTTCATTTCACATGAGCTACTCTTGGGATGAGGATGGATTTGTAGACTTTAGAGATGGTGCTTACTATGTAAAATATTAATTGCACTCTCAGGATTATCTGGGGTCCAGTTCTAGTCTCATTCTCATCAGCAGAAATTTGGATTCACTTTTATGTTGGCAGTGCCTTTGTTCTGAGAAGACTTGAGATGGGGATCAAACTCTGTGTGTTCTGGTTCTGTGTTTTGTCCCAGGGGGAAAAAAGTAGGGAAACAAGCAGCAAAACCCCCCAGAACTGCAAGAGGTAAAGAAAACAGACAAAACCCTTCTGGTGGTCATTTAGAAGCCAAAACAGTGGGGCTCTGAGCAATCTGTTCCATTTAGAAACATCCCTGCTTGTTGTAGGAGGGTTGGATTAGATGACCTTTGGAGGTCACTTCCAACCCAACAGATTCTACAATTCAGCTGAAGTCAGAGATGCTGGGTTTGTATTTACAATGAGGACTCACTTAAAGACATTATCTATCTTGACTTAAGTAAGGCGTTTGACACGGTCTCTCACAGCATCCTTGAAGCCAAACTGAGCCACTGTGGTCTAGATTTTCAGGTAGAAAGGTAGGTTGTAAACTGGCTACAGGGTAGAAGTCAGAGAGTGGTGGTCAATGGGACAGAGTCTGGTTGGAGGCCTGTATCTAGCGGAGTGCCCCAGGGATCGGTGCTGGGACCAGTCCTGTTCAATCCATTCATTGATGACTTGGATGAGGGATTGGCATGCACTGTCAGCAAGTTTGCTGATGACACAAAGCTGGGTGGTGTCGCCGACACCCCAGCAGACTGTGCTGCCATTCAGCGAGATCTGGACAGGCTGGAGAGCTGGGCAGAGAGAAATCTAATGAGCTATAACAAGAGTAAGTGCAGAGTCTTGCATCTGGGCAAGAACAACCCTAGGTACCAGTATAGGCTGGGGACTGACCTGTTGGAGAGTAGTGTAGGGGAAAGGGACTTGGGGGTCCTGGTGGACAGCANTTCAAGACCCGACTGGGTAAGTTTCTGTGTGACTTAGGTGATCCTGCTGCTGCAGGCGGATTGGACTGGATGATCTTTGGAGGTCCCTTCCAATCTGTAGTGATTCTATGATTCTATGATTCTATGATTTCTGGACCACCCCAAAGTGTAGTGATTGTGTAGCTGAGATGCTGAGAGGCACCAGCACAGCAGGAGCAGCGGAGGGATTGCTCCCAAGTAGATCCGCGGTCGCCTGCTTATGCTGTTAAAAAAAAGCTGCATTAGAAAGTTGTTTTCATAGGGGTTCTCGTTGACAGGTGGCTGAATCTGAGCTAGCAAGGTGCCTAGGTGGCCAAGAAGGCAAATGGCATCGAGGCCTGGATTAGAAACTGTGTGTCCAGCAGAAGTAGGGAGGTGATTGTCACCCTGGACTCAGCACTGGGGAGGCCACACCTTGAGCACTGGGTCCAGTTTTGGGCACCTCAGTACAAGGGAGACATTAAGGTGCTGGAGCGATTGCAGAGGATGGCAACCAAGCTGGGGAACAGCCTGGAGAATAAATCTGATGAGGATAGACAGAGAATTGCGGCTGTTTAATTTGAGGAAGAGGAGGCTAGGGGGAGATCTCATTGCTCTCTACAACTATCTGAAAGGACATTGTAGAGATGTTGGTCTCTTCTCACAGGTCATTAGTGGGAAGGGCTTCAAGCTCCAACAGGGGAGCGTTAATCTGGACATAGGGAAGAAATTCTTCCTGGAGAAGAGTGGTCAGGCAGTGGAATGGGCTGCCCAGGGTAGTCATTGAATCCCCATCCCTGGGTTTGTTTAAAAGTCTCTTAGTTGTGGTGTTGGGGGATCTGGTTTAGGGGTGACCTTGTAGAGTGGGGTTGCTGGTTGGATTCAATGATCCCAAGGCTCTTTTCCAACCTGAATGATTCTATGATTTACATTGGTTTTAGTTGTATGAATGTTACCTGTAAATAGGATTTTGGAGGTAGGCTGAGGACAGATCCCTCTCTATGCTGTTGTTGATCCATGTGTTTATGGAGTGATGGAACAGCTTTTCTTCTTCCTCACGGGCATGAAGAGGTAGAGTAACTCCATGTTCCAGTCAATAGGGTCATAGAATGCAAATTAAAAATGGGAAAGATGATTAATCCTTTAATGAATTCTGTCTCTGGACAAAATCTAGAAAAGCTGGGAGATGAAAAGAAATGCTGGGGCATCACCTTCTGGTTCCCCGTTCTTCTTGACTGCCTTAGCTTTGCTGCGGTGACAAAGGTTGGGTTCAGCCGTGGATCTCTGGATAAAGTACAGCAATCAGGGCTGGTTCATAAATGGTGACGGGCTGCAAGGGCATGGGTTTGCGCGATAGTTTTACTGTGACACACAGGCTCATTTCCAGCGTTAGGAGGCTGCTCTCAGGGAGCATGTTCAGCCACCCCTATATTTCACGCAGTGAGCTTGTATGTCATCTGTAAGAAATGCCGACACTTTTGTAAATAAATCTGGATTAAGGACGGATCCATTCCAAGCCAGTGAATATTCATGTGTGAGTGGAAAGCCAAGGTGACCTCCACAGAGGGTCTATGCAAAGGCCACTTCTTTTCCTCTCCCATTAGCTCAGTTGATAATTCTTTTTAGTTAACCATATCACAGAATCACAGAACGTTAGGGATTGGAAGGGACCTTCCAGTCCCATCCCCCCGCCACAGCAGGATTCTGTAGATGAAGTCGCACAGAAACATGGCCAGGAGGGTTTTAAATGTCTCCAGAGAAGGAGACTCCACAATGCCCCTGAGGAGACCCTGCCAGGGGCTGTGTCACCCTCACTGGGAAGAAGTTTCTTTTCACATCCATGTGGAACCTCCTCTGTTCCAGCTCACTCCCGTTGCCCCTTGTCCTATCATTAGATGCCCCTGAGCAGAGCCTGGCTCCATCCTCCTGACACTCACCCTTCATATTTATCAACATTAATGAGGTCACCCCTCAGCCTCCTTTTTTACAAGCTCAAAAGACCCAGCTGCCTCAACCTTTCCTCATCAGGAAGGTGCTCCACTGCCTTCATCATCTCTGTGGCTCTGTGCTGGACTGTTTCCAGCAGCTCTGTGTCCTGGAACTGACAGGCCCAGAACTGGACACAAGATTCCAGATGTGGTCTCCCCAGGGCAGAGTAGAGGGGGAGGACAACCTCTCTCCATCTACTAACAACCCTTTTTCTGATCCACCCCAGGATATTGTTGGCCTTCATTCCTGTTCTTCATCTCCACCCTGTCCTCAGGAATTTGCCAAATCATTCTTCAAGGCTTTTTTTTTTTTTGACTAGTCCAAATTTTAGGCTCAATATTGCAGCAACGTACCACTGCTTCACAGAATACGCAAAATCTACTGTTGCCACTGCTCAGAGATACAATGGGAATGCAGCCATTGCCCCCATTCAAAGTTAGAAACAGCTTTCTGGCCAGCTCTGTGCTGAATTTCAGATCAAGAGAAGTCACACACTTGTGTTGAGAGCATTAGAGGACATAGGTTAGACCCAGCAGAGAGCTTCAGTGCTCAACTCTTCCATTTAAAGTAACTTCTGAATCATCAGAAGCAGCCCCCACTTCCCAGATGTCCATGTAATGGCCAGAAGGATGTTCAGAACCTCAAATACTCCAAAGTTAATGATGGTATAAAACAGGAAGAAATGCAAAGCAGTGGCAGATGCACAGATCTGCCCTAAATCCGTGCAGATACTCTCTTTACACCTCCAAAACCTCCACTCAGGTTATATCAAGTGCTTATTGGAACCAGAGAGAGGAACCGCCATCACTACTCTCCATCTTCCCCTAATTCTGTTCCAATTAGAGCCTGAACCCAAAAGCATGAGGCAGAGACAACCCCCAGTTCACAGAATCACAACACATTAGGGATTGGAAGGGACCTCAAAAGATCATCCACTCCAATCCCCCTGACACAGCAGGATCCCCTAGATCCAGTCACACAGGAACATGTGCATGCAGGTTTTAAATGTCTGCAGAGAGAGAGACTCCACAACCCCCCTGGGCAGCCACTTCCAGGGCTCTGTCACCCTCACAGGGAAGAATTTCCTTCTCACATTGATGTAGAACCTCCTCTGTTCCAGCTCACACCCACTGCCCCTTGTCCTATCACTGGATGCCACTGAGAAGAGCCTGGCTCCATCCTCCTGACATCTACCCTTTCCATAGTTATCAACATGAATGAGGTCACCCCTCAATCTCCTTTTATTCCAAGCTCAAGAGACCCAGTTGCCTCAACCTTTTCTCATCAGGGAGATGCTCCACTCCCTTCGTAATCTGTGTGGCTCTGTGCTGGACTCTCCAGCAGCTCTGTGTCCTTCTGTAACTGAGGGGGCCAGAACTGCAAACAAGATTCTAGCTGCGGTCTCACCTGGGCAGAGTGGAGGGGGCGGAGAACCTCTCTTGATCTGCTAACCATCTCCATTCTGATCCACCCCAGGATGCCATTGGCCTTCTTCGCCACCAGGGCCCATTGCTGCCTGATGATCATCCTACTGGCTACCAGGACCCCCAGGTCCCTTTCTCCTACCCACTGTGTGTCTCCCCTTGGTGAAGTATTTCCACAGCAGCCACAGCTGAATGTTTAAGGCCATTGAAATTATTCATTTGGAGGAAGGTCTGTTTGCCCTCAACACCTCTAGAGCAATAGCTAGAGTCTCAGAGCTGAAATCACATTTTCCTTTCCTTGCATTTTGTGATACATTGGAAGAAGATTTTTTGAAGAAGGAAACACTCCAAACCCAAGAAAAAATATCTAGGAAGTGGATATTCAAAAGGTTCTTGTGTGCAAAGTGGATGTAGGTGTTGTCCTGTGGTGAGAAGGTGTTACTGAAATGGGGGGCAATGTCCTGGCTAATTTAAGCAGAAGAGATTCTACCTGTGTGGTTCAGAAATCATTTTAACCCTCAAGGTTTTCTGCAGAGCCCCATGAAGGAGAATTTCAGGACCAGCATTTGATAAACACAAATATCCTGGAGTGAACCAAGGCGAGATTGCTTTGCTATATTTTCCTCCCCACCCAAGATGTCCCATAGCAGAGTCTGATGGTTGAAACTGCCAATAGGACTAAGCAGGGGTGGTCAGGCTGCGGTGGCAGCTGGTAAGTGTCCCGTGGCAGGCAGGTCGTGAAGGCTTAAGGAATTATTGGCAGCTTTGTACAAGGAATGACCGAGCAGAAACTTAGGGGAAGATTCTGAACTCATTGACCTGCTGTAAATGAGAAATTATCCCGCTCCCTTTGAAATGGGCCCCTGTCTAATTTGTAGGAATGTGTCCTCAACTGAGAAGCCCTAATTGGACCATTGCCATGTGTCGACTCACTTCTTTAGCTGGTAACCTGAATTTCTAATGGATAAGCAGACCTAGAGAGGTGCTGCCCTGCCTACACTGAATTCTCAAGTGCCTTTTGTCCTTCGGGCTGCTAATGGTGTGGAGTGTTGGGCTTCCACCGCCTCCTGCCGAGACTGTTTCAGTGCCTGAGAGCTCTCATGGTTATGAAGTGTTTCCTGATGTTCAACTTCTATTTCCCTTCGCTCAGTGTCATCCCCTGCCTCGCAGTTAAATACCCTCAGATCAAAGCAGTGACATTTAAAGGGAGGCAGATGGGCAAGAGTGATGCGCGGAGCGAGCTGGAATAGGTTCAGAACCACCTGCCAGGTCTCCTCTGGACCAGACTTCAAAAAGGCTGGTGTGAGCCCTTCTTGAGCTCTTGGCCTCAGAGAGCTATAGATCTTAGGGGTTAGAAGGTAGCAGCCACCTTCACACACAACACTACTAGACAGATGATTTCCACAGAGCCCATCATAAGTTGCAGGTCCTGGCCAGCCTCAGGTTGGGCAGTGCTGCATTTCCAGGCTCCCAGCAGCACTTCCCTCCCTTCCAGCTCAGTTTCATCTCAGAGCAGGGGAGCAATGTGGCACCTGTTCCTGGGAGGTCCCCAAGCATGCAACGGGGCTGCTTGGCACAGGAGGGAGCCTTGTTCATCAGCCTGGATTAGTTTTAAGTTCCCATTTGAAGTTTCTTTTGGTTTTGGAGCTGTCTAGATATTTCCACTGAGGATTCCCATGGGCTGCCTCTTTGACAGGTGACATGGAAGAAAAAAATCTATGTAACTGAGAGACAAAGTGAACACCCAACTCTTATATTTCATCCCATTCTTATTATTTATGGATCCTTTAAAGTGACACTTGGTGCCCTTAATTATGTAACACACAACAGTTGGCCTCAGCTTAATGATGATGTTCTCGAATCCAAGAATGGCACGAAATGAAATGAAGGAAAATGAAGATGCAGGTCCCAACGTGGTGCTTTGCAAAGTGAGGACAACTCAATGTGGAATCCTTCGGGGGGGGGGGGAAGGCATCAGAGACTGAAGCAAACAAATCCTTCCTTTTTTAACTTTTCCCATCAGCAGAAGGTATCAAAACCCCAGTGAAAAGGACAACGTTCCTCCTGCTTTCTTTCCCTGTTGTGGTCTTTCCATAGCCTATGGTGCTGATCAGCCTGTCAATCTCTAATTGAAGAGCAGCAGCACCGGGCTCTGCTCATTCGGTCTTGGCTGGTGAAGGGGGTTGTGCCCAGCAGTGACAGCAGAGAGCTGTGCTAGTAGCAAGGCTCAGCTCCCGTGGGCTGATGACTGTTCCGGAGCCTGGGACAGCATCTGCTCAGGGATTGCTGGTGGGAAGGACTGGGCAGAGTGGGACGTGCAGTGCACTGCAGCTCACCATGCCGTGCTCTTCCTTGTCACGTTGGTGCTCCTGAGGGCGTTTCTTTCATGACAGTAGTAAAAACCCTTCAGTTCCTCCCAGTTCTTCAGTAAGTGGTGGTCACTTCATAGTGTAACTGGGGAGCTGGTGGTTAAACATCTTTTTGGAGCAGCAGCAGAGCTGCTGCAGCAGTCGGGAGTAGCCCTAGGACTCGGTAAGTCATTCTGGTGCTGGCAAGCTCGAGGGAGCTGTAAGCACTTGTCCAGCCTAGATCTGGGTGACCTTCTGCTCCCATTACTGCTCACTAAGTAGCTAGGCTTTTCACGGAGGGCAGGAAGCTTTTTTCTTGCTGCATTTTGTATGGGTCTGGAGAGGGCTGAGGCTTTTTCTTATGAGCTTACTGGGTGGCTCAGGGCTCATCTTAGTCTTCTCTTGCCTATCCTACTGCTGTGCCCTGCTGAAGGCAGTAGGACGTTTGCTAGTTCAGAATAACTAGAATCGAGTCCAACCATCAACCCCACTCTACAAGGTCACCCCTAAACCAGATCTCCCAACACCACATCTAAGCATCTTTTAAACGCATCCAGTGATGGGGTCAACCACCACCCTGGGCAGCCCATTCCAGTGCCTGACCATGAAGAATTCCATGAAAAATTTCTTCCCGATGTCCAGTGTAAACCTCACCTGTTGAAGCCTGGAGCTCTTCCCAGGGTAGAAGTTCAGCCTCTTCTCTTTTTTTAGCAGCATTTCCCTTATCTTATGGAATCATTAAGGTTGGAATAGACCTCCAAGATCATGCAGTCCAACTGTCAACCCAACTGAACCCTGTTCCCTAGGCCCACATCTACGCGTGTTTTTAACACTTCCAGGGACGGTGCCTCCACCACCTCCATGGACAGCCTGTTCCAGCCCATGACCACTCTGCCAGTGAAGAAATGATTCTTAATGCCCAACCTAACACTTCCTGGCTGCAGTCTGAGGCCACTCAGACGGTGGATGGAGAAGATTCAGTAAAAAACCAAAAGGCAAAGAAAATTTTCCCCTAGTTTTGTGGAGAACTGGAAGGCTCCAGGATTAGAGGGAGGGAAAAACTACCTTTCAAGATTCATTGCATCTGCTTCAGGAGGCTCCATGAGTGCAGCTACACTGGTGGATTGCTATAGGGACAGCAAGGGCTGTGGAGAAGCTGCTCGGGGCAGTGGGCGGTGAGGCTGGCGGTGCACTAGTCCAAACCCATTTGCGCTGTGTATTGCCAGATCTGCTAACCCAGCACTGCAGACCGTGTTTGTAGCCTACAGACCCTACATAAAACTTGTTTTCCCCAACGTAAAAAAACCTGCAATACAAATCCCATCACGTCGGAGCTGCAGTTATGGTTTTTTTGGCTTTATATCGCTTACGGGGACTCTATAGTTTGGGTTCAGCTAATCAAGTAGAAGTGTTTACAGAGTCCTCTGTGTGTCCTCAGGCTCCAGACACAGGAGCAGAAGACAAAACTGGGTGTCTATTTTTAGCAGCCAGCCTCTTGCAGGCTCAGCCCTCTCAGAAAAGCTCCAGCCATAGGCTCCTGTGAACCTACTTCATCTAGGCTCCTGCTTAGCTGGGGAAACCTGCAATTCTGGAACCAGTGTGTTTTCTTCACTAGGTTCTTAGCCTGGGGAAAAAGAGGGTGAGGGGAAAACTCACTCTCTACAACAACCTGAAAGGTTGGAGCAAGGAGGGCCTCAGCCTCTTCTTCCTGCCAGCCTGATCTAGGGTGAGGTGTCCCTGCCCATGGTAGGCGAGTTGGAACTGGATGATCCTGTGGTCCCTTCTAACCCTGACTGATTTCTATGACTTGGTCTAGGTGATCCTGCGGTGGCAGGGGGATTGGACTAGATGATCTTTTGAGATCCATTCCAATCTCTAATGATTCTATGAATTGGCAGAACCAGACGAATGGCTACAGGTGGCACCAGAGGAGGGTTAGGCTGGATGTTGGGAAGAATTGCTTCTCTAAAGTGTTATCAGACACTGGCACAGGCTGCCCAGGGCAGTCCCCATGTCTGGGGCATTTAGAAGCCATACAGACATGGAGCTGAGGGACATGGGTTAGTGACCTGGCTGTGCTGGGTCACAGGGTTGGACCTCATGATTTTAAAGGTCTCTTCCAAACAAAGAGATCCTAGGATTCTGTGTTTTTTGCTGAAAGGACCTGCAGTTGGTCCCTGGTTTCTGGCTAAGAGGTGCCTCCTCCTGGCCTATGACTGGATCCAGGGGATCCTGCTGTGGCAGGGGGATTCGACTGGATGATCTTTCAAGGTCCCAGCCAATCCCTAATGTCCTGGGATTCTGTGAAATCACCCTCTGCCACCAGACTCGGGTGTGGAGCACAGCCCATCCCTCCTGGGAACAACCTTCTGTGCCCCTCAGTTAGACCTTGAGATCCTCCAGCCACCCAAGGGAGATGAGGAGGTGGTTAAACATCTTGCCGAGGCCACTCGGAGCTCTGCGCTGCAGCGTGCCGATGCAGCCACTTAATGAACTGCTACTGTCACAGGGCCCAGGACTTGGACAGTTGTTTCCAATCAATGTGAGAGATTAATTACACATTTACGTGAGCACAGTCTGAGGTCCTCAGTGAAGAAACCAGGAATGGAGATGGCTCTTGGTTGCTTGGGCACCTGCAAGGGGTAGGCAGTGGCAGAGATCCATGTGGGTCTGGATGCCCCCCAGACTTGACTGAACCTTTCCGAGCTGTTTGTTGGGATTTGGGGATGGTCTTGTCTTAGAAAGTGGTTCTGCTTTGGCATCAAACCACAACTGCCCTGGCAGTCAGGACCAAAACCACTAAAAATAACAGCTTTCATCTCCCTTTCTCCTGCATCCTGCTCTTGAACCTTCCAACTGAAGCATTCTGCAGCCTTCTGCGGTAGTTTGGAGTGAGCTGCGCATGGCAAAGCCCATGGGGCAGGTGGTGGTGAATTCACCCAGTTTTAATAAATAGGTTTTAATTAAGTATTTGTTTTTGGGAGGAAAAAACGTCCAGCTCATACCAATTAGTGGCGGGTGACGGCGTTTGTTCTCTTGGAGAGTGGGAGAGAGCGAGCGACGTGTTTTGGAGACCATCTGCTCATGAATCCTTGGGAAGAAAGGGAACTCGGATTGGAAAACAAGTGTTGGCTGCAGGCAGAGAAGGGGTGAGGGCAGCCTGGCAGCCGGCCGAGACTCCTTGCCAATGCGCAGAGCTGCCAGGGGGGTCCTGACAGTTTTCTGGAGATGGGGAGCTCTAATAAGCGATGGGAGAAGGTATCGTAACTGCCAGAGTGGGTGAAAAGAGGGCTGTGGGGTGAGCTGGCAGCCTCACAAGCGGGATCATGGAATTCCGGTGGAGATGCAGCAGGCCAGACGGTTCAGGAGGGGACAATGTGCTTTGGGATGCTGATGGGAAGGGATCTGCTGCCATGAACGCCAAGCGGCTCTGCTGTGGTGCTGCCAGCACCTGCAGCAAGGTCCAAGGTCTTGGGGGTACCTAGAGAGCTGGGGGAGACAAGGAGACTGTCTGCAGCAGCTCTTTAACTGAAATGATTTTGCGTGTCCACACCCATATCATTGACTTCCCTTCCTTCAGAACAGTCTCTTAGCTCCAGTTTCTGCTCTGGAGGCAGATTGGGTGGATTTGAGGACTTTAGAAGAGCCAAAATTTTGTTTAATGGTGGCTTCTTCCCTGTCCTGCTGCTCTGGCTGGGAGTGGCGGCTCACTTGGCCTCATTCTCTGTTGTCCTCTAGGGAGATGATATCTTGGACCGCAGCTCAGAGCTGATCTACACGGGAGAGATGTCCTGGATTTACCAGCCTTATGGACGGAACCAGCAGCGTGTCTTCTTTCTCTTTGATCACCAGATGGTTCTCTGCAAGAAGGTAAGGACATCCAGGGAGAGCAGTGCGGCGAAGGACAGGCTGTCCCGGCCAGACAAGGTTTTGGGGCAAAGGTGGCCACAAATGCAGGAGAGGACAGGGCTGGCACTGGGGAAAGGTGATGATGGAAATCCCAACTTACAGGGTGTTGGGACAGAGAGATTTTCTTGCTCTCACAGCAAATCCAGCTCCTCTCATTCATCCCATGCTGCCTTCTCACATGCCCCTCATTTGGCTCTTTGCTGCACTCCTGCTTTTGGGGTTTTGGCTGCAGTGTGTGAGCTGGGATTCGATAGCCCCAGAATCTCTGTGCACACTGGCGCTTGGGCCAACAACTGAATTACTGCCTTAAAGAGACAACTGCTACCTCTCAGAGCACAGCCTGCTCCATGCCAAGGGCTGGTGCTGTCACCCAACGGTGGGCAGTGGCCACACAGGGTTTTATAGGGCATGTCTCTGCTTTGAAACCCGTCAGGAATGTGGAGAAAGGGGGTGAAGGATATTGATGCCAGCGTGTTGTAGCGTCAAAAGCTGCAGGTGAAGCGTTTTGGGGTGACTGTTCAGCATCAGCAGCACCACTGCTGTGTTGCTGTCATCCTGCTGCAGTGATCCCAGCTCGTTACCATTACAACAGCTCCAGTGACAGAGCTTGTAAGTCCTAGGTGCCTCTGTGTTCTGACGTATAGGGATTTGGGGACATTTTCACTGCAGCTACACAGAAAACTGGGCAGAGGGAGTCCCCTGGACCAGCCTCAAGTGAAGCCGCTGACATCTCCGGCCAACCATGCCAGGGCTGAGTTCCTGCCGTGGTTCCTGTGCTAAGGAAGGTGGAGACAAGCCCCACGCAGCCCCTGAGGAGTCACCCAGGAGGGAGCAGTGTGGGTGGGGGGTGTGTGGGTGGCTCCTGACTCACAGTGGCATCACTGCCCACTGCAGCCAGGGTGGCTCAGTGGGTGGCACTTTCTTCTCCTGAGTCATGGTCGATTGAAATTTTCCCTTCTGGAATGCCGGTGCTTGTTCCTCCCCCGGCCCCTCCGCCTCCTCATTGCCGCTTCTTTCCTGGCTCTGTGAAAAACCCAAATATTGATAAGCGCAGAGCAACAGCAGCCGAGGCAGATGTTCAGGGCAATGAGTCTAGAAGGAGACGGCTGGGCTTGGTTTTCACTCTCAACCTCCTGCGCTGTGACCATGACCCTGGATTTCCCATTGGTAAGGCAGGATCCAGTTTGGCTCCTGCTGGGTCTGGCCAAGACAGGCAGAGCCTTCAGAAGTTCCCAGCTGGCTGCTGGGATATCAGAAGGTTGTGCCAGTGTGTAGATGGGGCTGGTGCCACCCTATCCTCATCTCTTAAGTATTCAGAAGGTGGTCTGGGGTAGCAGAGGTTGGCAGCTCTGAACAGGAAAACATCCTGTGGATTTTAGGTGTCTCGGGGGCACAGAGGTAGTCTGGGTCCTCCTGGCAGGGAGGTTGTTGGCTCTGTGTCCAGGGAGGGGGTTGAATCACCATCCCTGGACATGTTTCAAAGTTCTGGAGATCTGGGACAGGGTTTAGTGGTGGCCTTGGGACAGTTGGGTTCATGGTTGGACTCGATGAGTTCAAAGTTCTTTCCCAGCCTAAACCATTCTGTGATTCCTTGACTCTTTGCTGTTAGAGGTCTCAGAAGGTGATTATCTAGCAGGGTGACCTCAGCTTTAGAACCAGAGCATAATGTCCTGGGTCTTTCATTTTGAAGCTTGTGGTGCAGAAGGCTGGAGCTACCCTGTGCGTTGAAATTATTCTCTGAGTGCTGTGGAAGATGACCCACACATGGCCGAGAGCAGAGTCTGCAGAGGTACTGGTGCTCCAGTTTCATGTCCTGCAGTCATTTGCAGCCTGGTGTCTGTCCAGGGAATTAACATGCTCGAGGGTGGCCTGAACTTGTGTGGTGGGTTCAGGACCACAATTCAATATAAAAGAAAGGAAGCAAAGCAGTGAGGTCTTGACGACATCTCGGATAAAATTTGCCAGACAGTTGATGGCTTAGGGAAACTGCAGAAAGGTTTATTAACACTATAACTATATACAGAATGGGAAAAAAGGTTATGCAAGTCGGTGCGCACAAACTAGAAACTGTGTCATAAATGCCATTACACAATCTGAGAAAAGTATAATGGGAGATCACTATAGTTTGGGCCTTGGTTCTTCTTTCACTTTAGAGACCTGGGAAAGAGAGCATGTCAGTCCGGGATGGCCTGAGTTTCTCAGCACCCACACCTGCATCCCTCGGTGCAGCAGACATGCATCTCAATGCTTTCGGGATGGCCTGACTTTCTCAGNTGAGCGTGGTGTGGCAGCGAGCAGCGGCGGCACCGTGCTGTCGCAGCAGGGGAGCCACTTCGGGTCTGGGGCGTGGCGGCGTCTGTGGCTTCTCCAGTCCGGGGTCGCAGTGTGGCGGCGGCGCTGCAGCAGGGGGCCACTCTGAGTCCGGAGCACGGCGGTGTCCATGGCTTCTCCGGTCCAGGGCCATGGTGCGGCGGCAGCAGCAACGGTGCTGCGCTGCGGTGGGGGGGGGGGCGGGGCCGCTCAGGTCCAGGGCCTGGTCCCCTCGGAGCCACGGTCCCCTCGGAGCCGCAATTCTCAACCCCCACCACCACCTGTTCCCGGGGCGGTGCGGGGTACTCCCTTCAGGGCCACAGCCTCCAAAAAGGGCACGAACAAAGGCCCTGCCCCGGTTTTTATAGGCTGCCCTAGCCAGTCTTTCCGGGGCAGGTCCCAGGACAGACCCTTCCGAGGAAGGCTCCAGGGCAGTGTCACCTCCCCCAGGACAAGCAACTGAGGGAAGGGTTCCCCCTGAAAACAACACAACTTTTCTTCCTCATGAAAGCAACTCTAAAATTCTGGCAGTTCTCAGACTGCAACAGCTTGCAATGTGCTATCATGTCCTGCTTCAGTAAACCCTCAGGGAACTGGAGTGTAGAAGGGCAAGTCTGAGAATTCCAGAAGGTCTTGGAGTTCACACTGGTCCGGGGCTGCCAGCTTAGTTCTTGCGATCACCACAGAGCTACTTTCTGGTGCTCAGAAGAGAGAAGTTCTACCAGCTGAGACGGCCACATGAACCTTCTCAGTGTTCAAGTAGCTGAATACTGCTGTACCAGTGGGTGTAGGTAGGTCCTGCAGAACATTCCCAGCTCCTGTATCACAGAATCACGGAACATTTGGGATAGGAAGGGACCTCAAAAGATCATCCACTCCAATCCCCCTGACACAGCAGGATCCCCTAGATCCAGTCACACAGGAACATGGCCAGGCAGGTTTGAAACATCTCCAGAGAAGGAGACTCCACAACCCCCTGAGCAGCCCCTTCCAGGGCTCTCTCACCCTCACTGTGAAGAAGTTCCTTCTCAGACTGACGTGGAACCGCCTCTGTTCCAGCTCACACCCGTTGCCTCTTGACCTACCATTGGATGCCACTGAGCAGAGCCTGGCTCCATCCTCCTGACACCTACCCTTTCCATATTGATCAACATTCATGTGATCACCCCTCAGTCTCCTTTTTTCCAAACTCAAGAGACTCAGCTCCTTCAGCCTTTCCTCATCGGGGAGATGCTCCACTACCTCCATCATCTCCGTGGCTCTGTGCTGGCCTCTCTCCAGCAGCTCTGTGTCCTTCTGTAACGGAGGGGCCCACAACTGGACACAAGATTCGAGATTTGGTCTCACCTGGGCAGAGTAGAGGAGGAGAAGAACCTCTCTTGATCTGCTAACCACCCCCATTCTGATCCACCCCAGGATGCCATTGGCCTTCTTGGCCATAAGGACACTGTAGAAACTTCTAGGCTCCTGTGGAATATTCCCAGCTCCTGTGTTGGAAGGGGAGCACTGAGGCAGTTTGGATGTCTGGAGTTCCCTGTAAAGATCCCCCACAAGAGCTCCCCATGAAGATTTTCTGTACAAAACTTGCTGCTGTGGGGTTCAAATCCAACTCTCTGAATGGATTTTCTGAGGCTGGCTCATTGAGCATGAGGACGGTGTGGTGCTTTCTTCAGAAAGAGCCCATTGGTTGGTGACCCTGATGCAAAAAACCTGCCTTCTGAGAAGGAAGAAGGGACTTAGCTATGTAGGAGGTAAGTACTGACCTCACTTTGACCTCCCCTATGTCTCTAAACGGGGAAGAAGATGAGATATTCCAGGCGCTCTCCATAATTACCACAACGTGAAGGCAACCCTTCATGATGGTGCCATTAGAAGATGTTGCCTTAAAGGCACAGGGTCTGCTTTCCACAACGCTTGAAGCCAAGAGTGTCTGACATGGAGAGGCTTTCAGTTTGCAAGTCACAGCACTTAGCCTCCCAGGCTGCAACGTGCAGCAGTAGGGATGATCACAGCTTGTTGAGTTGGGGGATGCTCGAGGTGCTTCTTGTGTGATAGATGAGCATCATCTCCTTTCTGTTCTGGGAAACAGTTTGGATTTCCCCAGTGGGTTTGAGAGGCTGGGAAATGGGAGCATGAAGGGTTAATGGAGTCTCTGCATCAGATTAGGCTTTTCTGTCTTCCAGGAGCCCTTGTGGGGCTCCCTGGTTGATGTTTCGGGCTGCTTGAAACATGGTTCTTTTTCCTTAGCACTTTTTCTGTGTTTCTTGTAATCAAGAGGCAGCGCAACCTCCATCGGGTGGTTTGTTCCTTCTCCTGAGCCCTCAGGTTGGAGGAGAAGCCAAACCACACAGGTTTCACAGCAACAGCCCAGCCAGCCAGAAATAGCTGCCCTATAGGAGATGGAGGAAATACAATGATCCCATCAGACTGCATCACAGGTCCCGGTTTCCAGTTGGGCAGATAAAAAGAGACATTTCTGAGCTCTTTCAGCATGAGGAGGTCTAGTGCCTGTCTCTCCCCTATTACAAACATCGAGATAATGGCACCAGAACAATGACCCTGCTGTTACTATGGGCTAAATGGCTCTGGTTATGACCAAAGGAAACAGCCTGGCTTGGTCACAGCCCCAAAACAAAGGATAGGATGGAATGTTTGGAGCATGGCATTCCCACAGCCCTGCTGACCTGCAGGCAGGAGGATTTCGGAGGTCCACAGAAAGTATTTAGGTTGTCAAGTTGCTAATTCAGTGGGAAAAAAAAAATGCTGAAAGAACAGTATTTGGTGTCTTTCACAGTCTTGATTTTCTTTTCTGGATAGGAAGCAGGGTTTCTCCTCATCTGAGCTGTGCAGATATGCAAGATGCTGAGTGATGCACCCTGTGCCCGGTTTATCGCTCCTCTAATTGCAGTGGGTGTAAACTTGGCTCCCCCGAGCGAAACCTCCAGAGCTGCAAACCCAACCCTCCTCCTGCTGTGGCCTTTCAGCAGCAGTTTGAAGCCCCCCCAAGAGTGAACTGGAGAGGCTAGAGGAGCGGAGTGACGTGTCCACAGAAGGGTTTCCTGTCTGTTCCTGTTAGGAGCTCTCTGGCAAGGCGGTCACCCTCGGCTCGGCGCTTCACAGCCAGCCTGGCCGGGCTCGGGGCAGAACGAAGCTCTGAAACGCCACTGCCATTTCACTGAACGCAGCAAACCAAAATAGCATTTCCACACAAATGCCTTCAGCTCCAGTCCTCCCCCACACGGATCCCACACTGCTGCAGCTCCATGGAGCTCAGGGCTGGCAGCAATGAATCAAACATCTCTTTCCAAACTCAGGAGACAGACACTGCTGAATAATTTGGCAGGGATCTGTCGACCTCCCCGGCACAGCTGTCCTTGTGCTAGGACAAGTTACGTAAAGCCAGAGCGCAGGGATTTCACTTTCCTGTGGTGGCCCCTGGGGCTGCTTGGAACAGCTGATCTGGCCCATCCATCCCTCCTTGGATGTTTAGATTCCATTTCTCTGCTTCTGAAGGCTGCTCAGCCCAAAGCATGGAGTCCGACAGGTTGATAGAAGAGCACATAGTCGCTGGCATGCAACCTCTTGGCAAGGCTTTGACTTGGTATCAGGAATATGTAAGGGAGAAGCATTCAGAAGGAATCGCTGAATTTTAGGGTCTTGTTTGGAGACAGAGAGGCCCAGGTGATTAACTGTCCTGTATCAGCGGTTAAATGAACCAATCACAAAACTACAGAACATTAAGGATTGGAAGGAGCCTCAAAAGATCATCTAGTCCAGCCCCACTGACAGAGCAGTCACAAAGGAATGTGTCCAGACGGGTTTTAAAGGTCTGCAGAGGAGACTCCACAACCCCTCACCCCCGCAGCCCCTTCCAGGCTGCTGTCACCCTCACTGGAAAGAAGTTCCTTCTCATATTTATGTGGAACCTCCTCTATTCCAGCTCACACCCATTGCCCCTCGTCCTATCATTAGGTGACCCTGAGAAGAGCCTGGCTCCATGTTATGGGAAATGGTCCCTGAAGTGTTCATGAAAGGCAGGTTGGACTCCTTCCTCCAAGGGGTCACTCTAAAGGCAATGAGATGTTAAAAATGTAGGTTCTGACTATTTGTTTTTTTAAAAATCCAAAGAAGGTTGAAATCCCTGATGGCTAATGATACCCAAAGACAATGACGTAGTGGCAGCTTGTCATGCTTTCATCACTCACAGCAGGCTTGGCAGAGGGGAGACAGAACCAGGCAGGGAAATCAGGAAAAAAATCAGGAGTGAACTGAAAAAACTCTACTTCTCCCCTTCTGCTTTGCAGCCACAACAAGGAAACATCACACAAGGGCTGAGACCTTGGTGCAAAAGGGAACTTGTGTATCACAGAACATTAAGGATTGGAAGGGACCTAGATCTAGTCACACAGGAACATGGCCAGGCAGGTTTGAAACATCTCCAGAGAAGGAGACTCCACAACCCCCTGAGCAGCCCCTTCCAGGGCTCTCTCACCCTCACTGTGAAGAAGTTCCTTCTCAGACTGACGTGGAACCGCCTCTGTTCCAGCTCACACCCGTTGCCTCTTGACCTACCATTGGATGCCACTGAGCAGAGCCTGGCTCCATCCTCCTGACACCCACCCTTCACGTACTGATCAACATTCATGTGGTCACCCCTCAGTCTCCTTTTTTCCCAGCTACCTCAGCCTTTCCTCATCAGGGGGATGCTTCACTCCATTCATCATCTCTGTGGCTCTGTGCTGGCCTCTCTTGAGCAGTTCTGTGTCCTTCTGTAACTGAGGGGCTCACAACTGGACACAGCATTCCAGATGTGGTCTCACCAGGGCAGAGTAGAGGGGGAAGAGAACTCTACCACTCTTCTAATCCACCCCAGGATGCTGTTGGCCTTCTTGGCCTTTTTCACACCTTCACTTTCTCCAAGCGATGTGTTGGTGTTTGGGTGCAGTCGTTACAGACCGTGGTGTAGCCTTTCTTCAGTTTCATCCCATTTCCTGCCCATCATCTGCTTCAGCATCAGCTACTCCAGGAGCAGAACTTGCCTGTAGATGGGTCCCTTCAGCCTCAACCATGGATCCCTTTCAGATACCTGATGAACACATTGTGTTCTGGGTAAAAATAGTCTGCAGGGACTGCTGCTTTTCATGCTGAGCACGTTGCTGCCCTGTCTGCATTATGTTTCAATTACTGGTCCTTTCAGACAAGCCCTGGCTCTGCTTTATCTGTGTGTGCACAGGGCTGTGCTCGGGATCTTCCACCCCCACGAGCGCTTGCCAGTGCTGTTCTCCGCCAGCAATGCTCCTCACTCCATGTCCTGATCCCTAGGCAACCTGCTGTGACTGAAGATACCCCTGGTCTGATGGGAGGTATTCGTGCCCACAGCAGGGAGTTGGAACTAGATTATCATACAATCACAGAACATTAGGGATTGGAAGGGACCTTGAAAGATCATCTAGTCCAATCCCCCTGCCACAGCAGGATCACCTAGACCAAGTCACACAGGAACACATCCAGGCCAGTCTTAAACATCTCTCTGAGATCCCTTCCAACTGAAACCAGACTGTGGTTCTATAGTTTTATGATCCTGCTCATCTCATGATAGGGCAGAGGGTGTCAGCTGGAACAGAGGAGGTTCCACATCAGTCTGAGAAGGAACTTCTTTCTGGTGAGGGTGACAGAGCACTGGAAGGGGCTGCCCAGGGGGGTTGTGGAGTCTCCTTCTCTGGAGATGTTTCAAACCCTCCTGGGCATGTTCCTGTGTGACTGGATCTAGGGGATCCTGCTGTGTCAGGGGGATTGGACTGAGTGATCTTTGGAGGTCCCTTCCAATCCTTGATGTTCTGTGATTCTGTGACTGAATGAGCTTTAAGGGTCCATTCCCACTCAAAGCATTCCATGATCCTACAGTCCTCACAGGGAGGATCAGGGAGAGAAACCCCTCTTGTGACTTTGCACTGTCACCCAGTGAGAGGAGAGTACCTCAGAAGACCTTTACTGGGAAGATCTTCTCTAGAGCTGTGGTGAGGATGGAGTGTGGAAGCACCACCCTGTTAGGTGTCAGCAGAGGTTAGGGGGGTCTATGCCAGGCTGTCTCTGCTGCCTGCAGAGCCTCCTCTCTGCCAGCTCTGATCCCAGAGCACGAGTAGCACAAAGGCATTGAGCTGTTAATGATCCACCATCAAAAGCTTTCCATGTATCTTTCTCTGATGCCTTATTTACAGCTCCCAGTTGCCCTGTAGAATAAGCAAGTATCGTTATCCCATTACAGAGTCTGGGAAGGGCCGGAGGAGGAACCCTGTTTCACCCTGAACCAGCCAGTCCTCAGAGGAGACAGTTCCTCCCCAAGTCCTTCTGGAACTGCCACTGGACCATGCAGGACTTTGATAGCCAGGAAAACCTTACCTGTGCAATGAGAAACTTGTCCCGGCTCGTTATGTTGTTGGCATGTTTTATCTTGTCAGCTCATTGGCGGGGATCTAATGACTCCTGGCTGGAGGCAGCTCTTTCTCCACTCGTGTTTTACAGATGAGTTGTTTTACGCATGAGAAGCAGAGGGTGACCCAGCACAGAGTAAATCCTGGCTCTTGGGAAAAGAAGCCCCATCCTGAAATCCTAAGTATGGCTTAAGGCCTCCCCATCCATCCTGGCAAGAAATAAACAAGAGGAGTTTCTGAAATGCATGAGGACGGCTGCAGGGATTTTAATTCTGATGCTGCTTTGCACTAGCAGTCGATTGCACGAGGAATCTCTCTTCCTGTGATTAATATGATCCTTTTATGATCAAGTAACTCGAGTGGTTGATGAGAGGAAGGCTGTGGATGTGGTGTACCTGGATTTCAGTAAAGCATTTGACACAGTCTCCCATGATATACTCCTGGTGAAGATGGCAGCAATGGGCTTTGACAGGAATATTCTATGCTGGGTCAGGAACTGGTTGGATGGACGAGCCCAATGAGTGGTAGTAAATGGTGTCGCATCTAGTTGGCGACCAGTTACTAGTAGTGTCCCCCAAGGGTTGGTGCTGGGCCCGGTCCTGTTCAACATCTTCATTGATGACATTGATGATGGGATGGAGTCCATCATGAGCAAATTTGCAGATGACACCAAGCTCAGAGCTCATGTTGATCTGTTGGAAGGTAGGAGGGCCCTGCAGAGGGATCTGGACAGACTGGAGAGATGGGCAGACTCCAACAGGATGAGTTTTAACAAGTCTAAGTGTCAGGTTCTGCATTTTGGTTATAACAATCCCAGGCAGAACTACAGTCTGGGAATGGAGTTCTTAGAGAGTTCTCAGGTGGAGAGAGACTTGGGGATGTTAGTGGACAGCAAACTTAACATGAGTCTGCAGTGTGCCCAGGCAGCCAAGAGCGCCAACGGCATCCTGGCCTGCATCAAGAATGGTGTGGCCTGCAGGTCAAGGGAGGTTATCCTTCCCCTGTATTTGGCACTGGTTAGACCACACCTGGAGTACTGTGTTCAGTTCTGGGGCCCTCAGTTTAAGAGGGATGTCGAGGTGCTGGAACGAGTCCAGAGAAGGGCAACTCGATTGGTTAAGGGGCTGGAAGATAAGCCCTATGAGGAGAGGCTGAGGGAGCTGGGTTTGTTTGGCCTGGAAAAGAGGAGGCTCGGAGTGATCTTATCGCTGTCTATAACTATCTGAGGGGTGGTTGTAGTCAGGCAGGGGTCGGTCTTTTCTCCCTGGCCACTGGAGACAAGGCAAGGGGTCATAGTCCTAAACTCCATCAGGGGAGGTTTAGACTTGACATTAGGAAAAGATTTTTCACTGAAAGAGTGATCCGGTTTTGGAATGGGCTGCCCACGGAGGTGGTTGAGTCACCGTCCCTGGAAGTATTCAAGGTTAGGCTGGATGAGGTTCTGAGTGGCATGATCTAGATGTTAGATGTTAGGATTACTGGGTTTATTTGGATTTAGGTTGGACTGGATGATCTTTAAGGTCTTTTCCAACCTTATCATTACTGTGATACTGTGATATTTGATCTCCTCTGCAGCATCACGAAAGGATCGGGCTCCTCTTGCTCAGCTCCAGCGTGCAAAGGCAGCACCTGGCATATGCAGCCATGGCCCAGGGCACTTGTGGCAGGAGGAAAGTGATTGATTCAAGCTGGAGAGCGGCACTGAAGACAAGTAGGAGTCAATTTAATAGCAGGAGTTATCAAGCAGCCTGATTTACAGGTGCAATCCCTCCTACAGATAGCTGGGCCCACTGCAGTAACTCAAGGGAAGGTGTATGATTCACACAAAGCCACCTCCCAGTCACAGGTCTTGGTCTTCAGGCTTTCCAGTCAAAATTCAGTCCTAGTTTCCTTGATAATGGTCACAAAGGAGATGTTTCTTCTTTTCCAATCACAGATCGAGAGAGTGACTTCCCCCTTTCCAAGAGGGGTGGTGAAATGGGGTATTTGAGTGCATGTGAGAGCAGGAGAAGGTGTTCTGAGCAGGTCAGCTGCTGCTGTCAGAGCTCTGAGCGGGATCCTGCTGTGGCAGGATGATCTCTCGAGGTCCCTTCCAGTCCCTAACGTTCTGTGATTCTGTGGCTGGTGGTGGATTTACATTAACATATCAGAACTTTGTTTGTGATCCCATCAACCAGCAGTCCTTGTGCCTTTGTCTGCGCCTCGTGATGCCTTAGTGCCTCTTACACGCACAGACTGCAGCACTTTATTCAAGAGAAGCTTCATTAACCTCAGCCAGGGAAAGGAAAGGAAAATCATAGGAGCTGCAGGTCTGCCGCTCTGCTCCTTGCAGGCTGCACCTTGGGGCTTCTTCCATTCCGCCCCTGAGGTCCAACCTAATCCTGCCGGCTCTCATCCTGTTTTCTTCTCCATCTGTCACCTTCCTCTCTGCCATCATCAAACGGCAGAGCCATGAAGCACCCTGGAGACCAGCTATTGCCTTCACAGGATTAAGAGTGCTCAGATCATCTCTGGTGGATATTTGCCTAACCTTAGTTTTGAGAGTCTTTGAGGAACGCTGTCCCAAGACTTCCCTGGGCTGGGTCTTCTAGTGTTTAAGTACTTTTGTAGCTACAAATAGGGGTTTTTTTCCCTTCCAGGTATCTAATCCTGTTCTCCCTCGTGGTAAATTAAGCCAAGCCACAGTCAAGATGGAGAATAATTGATCCCCAACCTCCTTGGAAGAGAAGCAGCTTCTGTGTTCCGGCATAGCAGCAGCACATTCCTTGTTATTTACGGCCTTTCTAGATGGAACAGCTCCATCCCTTTGACCTTTCCCCACTGATCAGGTTCTTAAGTCTTTTTCAGTCATTTTACATTTTCTTGCTCTCATCTGATTCAAGTAGAGAAAATAGTTTGCTGTGACATCCAACCCAGACGGCACAAACCAGTTGGTTGTGAAGCAGCTTAACTCTGGGCAGGATAATAATGCAGGTAATTGCTAATGCAGCCAGCAGATAAGGGACATTTTACAGGGTAATAATTTCTGCCTAATTCTCTCATATGTTAGCCAGGGGATAATCAGGAGTAGGAGCTGCAGCCTGTCCCACTGCCAGTCCTGCCCTCCCCTAAGCACCTTTCCATACTGGGGCTACTCAGCAAGCTGATGAATCTTCACTTTGTGCTTTGTCGTGCTGTGTGTTCCTTCGGTTCTCATCCCCGGCCGCACATCTGCTTCCCTTTATCTTGCTTGTTTGACTCAGCTGACGTGCTCTGAGGAAGGGAAGATCACCCCGTGCTCAGCAGAACCAGCATGCAGAGCAATGAGCTTCTCACCTCGGCACAGCTACGGGCTGCCCGGCTGCATCTGGCAGAGATCACGCAAAGCAGCAGCCTGGGTGCTCCTTGCGCTTTTGTCCTCTTGCATCAAACACTCCTTAAAAAAAGGGTTTGGCCTTGTTGGCTGCACAGCTCTCTCCTTCGCATAGCCCAGAAGGATTCCTGCGTTTCATTGGAATTGATTACAGCGTGAGCCAGGAGCTCTTGAAGCTGCCTGAGCTTGGCTAAAGAGCTGAGAAATACATGCAGCTCTGGAAGAGCTGTAGGAACATATGTGATGCAATACCTGCAGAGACAGCAATTGTTGTGCTTCCCGCACCATGAGTGTTCAAATGTAGTCAGTTGGGACATACTATCCGTTTACTGAGTGTTGGCAAGAAGACGGGGAGGAAGGAAAGGTGGTGGTAGGTGATGCCCAGCCCATTAGAAATCATGTGATGCAACTGCTGTTATTAATCTGAATTTCTTGAAGCCAGGTGGGTACAGAGTTTCCTATATGTCCAGACACCAATATGTTTTTGGGCTCCTAGGTTCCAGCTCACACCCATGTCCTATCATTGGGTGCCCCTGAGCAAAGCATGGCTCCATCCTCCTGACACCCACCCTTTCCATCTTTATCAACATTCATGGGGTCACCTCTCAGTCTCCTTTTTCCAGGCTCAAGAGACGCAGCTCCCTCAGCCTTTCCTCAGCAGGGAGATGCGCTGCTCCCTTCATCATCTTTGTGGCTCTGCGCTGGACTCTCTCCAACAGCTCTGCATCTTCCTTGAACTGAGGGGCCCATAACTGTGTTAACTTGTTTAAATGATCACCGAGTGCTTCTCTTTAGGAAACCTCACTATGGAATCCTCTCTGCATAAACAAAGATTACCCATTGATTTTATCTTCCCCCTTAAGTGAATCCTTTGATGCAGCCCTTATCATTAGGGCACTCTCAGAAATCAAAAGGTATTTAAGGTAAATTACTCCACATAAATTTTTAAGAGGGATAGAGGAAGAAACCTCGGTTGCCTGTTGCTAAATGTGGCTTGTCAAATATTTCTTTCCCTCTGACTTGAATGACCTTGTATGACCATGACTGTCTTTCTTCTGATGGTCACATTTTGTTACCTGTCCCTATAAAGACAGAGATGAGGGGCCAGTGCTCCTCCTGCAGAAGAATAAATCAGGACTAATTCTAGTACAAATCTCAATGGGCAAAGCCAAAACAAGTATGAAGGACGAAGACAAGAAATTCCTTAGGTCACAGAATCACACAATCACGGACCATTAGGGGTTGGAAGGGACCTTGAAAGATCATGTAGTCCAATCCCCCTGACACAGCAGGATCACCTAGATCAAGTCGCACAGGAACATATCCACGCAGGTCTTAAACGTCTCCAGTGAAGAGACGTTTCCAATCTGAAGAGTCCCAGCTCCCTCAGCCTCTCCTCATCAGGGAAGTGTTCTACTTCCTTCATCATCCTTGTTGCTCTATGCTGGGCTCCCACCAGCAGTTCCACATCCCTCTTGAACTGAGGGGCCCAGAACTGGACACAATACTCCAGCTGTGGTCTTACCAGCGCAGAGTTAGAGGGGGAGAAGAACCTCTCTTGATCTGCTAACCACCCCCATTCTGATCCACCCCAGGATGCTGTTGGATGACACTGAGCAGAGCCTGGCTCCATCCTCCTGACACCCACATTTCACATACAACGTTATAAACATTCATGGGGTCACCCCTCAGTCTCCTTTTTTTCCAAGCTCAAGAGCCCCAGCTCCCTCAGCCTTTCGTCATCATCTTTGTGGCTATTTGCTGGACTCCCTCCAGCAGTTCTGTGTCCTTCTGGAACTGAGGGTCCTAGGCTGGACTTGATGATCTTAGAGGTCTTTTCCAGCCTCAGTACGTCTGTGATCCTGTCACTTATTTTTCTCTACAGTTTCTACAGTTTCACATCTGTGCTGGAGCAGTCGACACAATAGAGCTCAAGCTGCATTCCTTTAGTGCCACCTCCACTTCCTGCTGTCTCCCAGGTGTTGTGGCCACGCAACCTTTGTGGTTTGACTGGGGACCAGAGGTCGCGCTGGGCGTGTCAAACAGCCCCAGAGCTGTGGGGGTTCTCGTATGGGTTCTGAAAAATTCATAATGGATTCCATTTTACAGTTCCCAAGACAAAAATGAGCTGTTGCTGGAAACGAAGCGGCAGGGGTAATCAGAAAGGAGATGAGAATGAGCAGGTTTGGCTGTGAAGGTTATAGATGTCAAGGAGGGATAAAGCAAACAAATGAGGCTTAGTCAAGAGATTAAAGCCATGGAGCGGTGAGACTGAGAAGGGGTTAGGAGTTCGATCACTGAACTGGAAACCGGGGTGATTTTCTCGCCTGTGACTTGTGTATGGGTGGGAAATTGCTTTTGCATAGCGATAGGGGTTAGTGGTGAGCTTGGTAGAGTAGGGTTCATGGTGGGACTTGATGATGTCAAGAGTCTTTTCCAACCTGAATGTTTCTGTGATCCTGTGAAATGAATCCCAAGGAGAAGACGCAGGGACCCATCTCACCTGACTCTGACAAAGTGTTTGGGGAGTGGAGACCTGCACTTACCCACTCTGTGCTGCCAAACGTGCCCCAATTGGTTTCTCAAGAGTAATGCTTCTTCACAGGCCCCTTTGCAGCACAGAAATGCCATCAGGGCAGTCTCCTGTACCCTCCAGTTTCTCACCCTATGGACCTGAACTTCACATCATGGAAAATTATGGAAGCATGTTGCCTACCCAAAGGCAGCTCTTCATGCCTACAAGCAGCATTTTGCAGCACGAGGATGTGTACTTTGGTGAGCAGCTGTGGCACTTTGGGACGTGGTCTAGTGGTCATGGAGATGTTGGGTTGAAGGTTGAACTTGATAGTCTCTGAGGTCCTTTCCCACCTTAGTGATTCTGTAACTTTTTTATTCCTAGCAGCAAAGGTATTGACAGCAGGTGAGGCTTGAAGAATCTGCCTGGGTTTCACCACTCCTTGGTTCTTTCCTCGAGCCCTCTCTGCCAAGTTCAGGCTCCATAAGTATCTTACAACCAACTCCTCTCTTCTCTTCTTTCCACAGGATCTGATACGAAGAGATATTCTCTATTACAAAGGTCGCATAGACATGGATAAGTATGAAGTGGTGGATATAGAAGACGGGAGAGACGATGACTTCAACGTCAGCATGAAGAACGCCTTCAAACTTCACAACAAGGAGACTGAGGAAATGCACTTATTCTTTGCCAAGAAACTGGAGGAGAAGTTACGATGGCTTAGAGCTTTCAGAGAAGAAAGGAAGATGGTAAAAGAAGATGAAAAGATAGGTGAGGAATATGAAATGAATCCGCAAGGAGATTGTTGGTGATGCTTAGCTTAGTCCCAACCGGTGGAGGAAGCCGTATTGTTTTTGTAGCAGGATTGCAGTTCAGCTTTGTGCACATGTCCTTGGTTGCTCTTATCGCCACAAAAAGGTCTCTTTCCAGTTCAGTTACTTTTGGCCCTCAGTACACAAATCCAAGCCCATAGCTTCAAGCCTGGACCTCGGTGGGGTGTTAAAGGAGAAGGAGGTCTATGGCTGTCTGACTTTAGTGTCTCCTGGCTGCATCATTTCTGCTCTGGTTAATCCTAGAGTGGAAGGGACCTCTGGAGATCATCTAGTCCTGTCTTGTGCAGTGGAGGAAGGTGGCTAAGCGACTTACCAGCCATAAGTTGACTGTAGCCAATGTCAGCTCAGGCTCCGTTTGTGCTGCCCAGATGTAAAGCCCTGGGCATATTTACAGTCCTGTGTAGACCATACTGGGTCTAATCTTCCTTTCCACTGCACAAGTGAGATTATGCAGCTGTGCTTTCAGCTCGTGGGGGTGACGCTTCTCCAACCGGGGCCAAACAGAGCAGGACAGTCCCCCTCCCCTTCCCTGAAAGGCAAGAAGAGGCTTTGTGAGCAACCTTCTGAATTGTGTTTGCCGTGTTCCCTTTTTCCAGGCTTTGAAATTTCTGAGAATCAAAAGCGGCAAGCGGCAATGACAGTAAAGAAAGTCAGTAAGCAAAAAGGTAACCGGCAACATGCACTGTGCCTGGTGATGTGAGGGGTGGAGCGGGCTGGGCTGAGTCCTGCTGGGTTAGAATCCAGCATTCCCCCCTCCCACTCCTTGAAGTTCCCCCCTCCCCTCTTCTCTTTTTCTATAAAATACCGTTTGTGCTTTGTATCTCTTCTTATTGTGTCTGTGGGCCAAATTAATCTCTGGTCTGACGTGGTTGAAGCCAGCGGGATTTCACCAGAGATGAATTTGATCTCGTGTCTCCAGTCTGATGTCCACGAGCTGTCCCTGAGGGCAGAAATCTTCTTGCAGCTGTTTCTCTCAGGCTGAAATGGGAGTGAGTGCAGAGACGTGTAGGGGTTCTGCTAATTTCCAGAGTCTCCTGAGAGCAAAGGAAGGAAGGAAGGCAGGTAGCTAAAATACTGAAGAGCGAGGGATTTCACTCTTCCCTGATTCTGGAAAGGGGACGCTCCTGTTTCCCGGGGCTACAAATAACTTTCTAAGGACAGAGCAGTAGCACCAGCTCTCAGAAACAAAGAAGCTTAGTAAAAGATGTGAGATCCCTCTAACTTAGTGGAATTCACGTCCCCATGCAGGCAGCCTACAGCCAACTCGTCAGTGCCATGCCAGACACAACACGGAGTCTCGACTGCCTTTAACTCTCTTCCACAAATCTCTCGCAGCTACAGGTTTTGAAATTCTAAATCCAGAGGGAAAGTGAGAGAGGACTCTTGGGGGTTTTTTTTGAGTTTTTCCAAAGCGTCACAAAGTCACAGACACGTGGATTTGTTACCAAGGTACCGCAGCACCACAAGGCCTATAACTGGGTGTTGAGAGGACCCATCACTTCCTGGCTGTAGTCAGTCCTAGGCAGGTTCCTCCCCAGTTCTGCAGAGACATTGGGTGGGTTTTAACAAAAGCTGAAGGAGCTCTTTGCTTTCTGCCTCACCTGTTTGTTGTCTACTGCCTTTGCTGGTCCAGTAGTGGTTCGCTAGGCCAGCTGTAAATGCCTTGGTTTGCTTTGTTTCTCCATTGTCATCAGTCTTCTCCTCTCTGCCAACTTCCTGTGTTGTCTTCTGAGATGTTTTTCTATTGACAAGCTCTCCTGGCCAGACTTGCTCAGCTCAGTGTATGCCCACACCCAGACAGGGGCCCAAGGACACGTCTGACTGGGACAGGGACAGTGTCCACACAGCTCAGGCAGCAGCGGACACCATCAAGAGTTTGGATTTGCCTCTCACCACCAGCATGTTTGTCCCCAACCACAGAACTTAGGGCAGACTTAGAGGATCTGACTTGCATGATGGCCACAACAAAACCACTTCAAACTATGATCTGCTGTCCCGTTAATCCTATTATTAATTAATTGCGGTGCGAATTAATTAATAATCGTATGGTTCAGTCACAAAGTGGCACAGTTCAAAGGTGCCTGAGCATGCGGACCAGTCCTCCCACTGAACTCACTGGACATGCACCCTAACGAATGCTCAGCTGGACTCAGTCCTTATGCAGTAGTTACTCTCTCGTTTTCTCTCTTTCTCTTTCTCTCTCTTTCTCTCTGAGATGGAAAAGGTGGAGTGGGGGGGCCATTATCTCACACGTCTCTGACCCTTCAGTTAATTACCTCCCAAAACCCTAGCCAGCATTTCTTTTGTGAAGGACGGGCTCATGCCACAACTCTGGCCGTTCTTCTGGTGAGCTGAAGCCCTCAAGTCAGGAGCTCAGTCAGGCCCCAAGCACTGAGCAAAGGGTTGTCTTTAAGACAAGACATCCAAAGAACAATAAGAAGGGTCATTAAATGAGTAGCTCTTGTTTCTTTTGTCCTGCCTTGTGGTAACGAGCCCGGGCTCAGATTAATTAAAACACTGGCGGCACTGAGTGCTTTGCTGAAGACTGTCACTCCTTACACTGGGGTTTTCTTTGTACCCAAGTAGAGGCACGAGGCTGCTGGTGCAGGGAGGTGGTGGCTTTGATCAGCAGGAGGAAAAGCCTGAGAGTTGGCTTCTACCAGCTGAAGGGTGTTAGCATTTTACACATCTTGCTGAGATTTACTTTGTTTGCCAAAGACCCGGGCAGGCTCCTGCAGCTGAAGTGCTGAGGTGCAGCCTTTGGGGCTGGTTGTGGGCACGAGGCTGCTGCCTGCACTCTGCGCTGCCCTTGGCCTTGCACAGCATGACAGTAGTGCTGGAAGGGGCTTGGAGTTGGGTTTGGAGCATCAGTTAAACCTGGAAAGCAGTAAAGTTCTTTAGGAGGAGGAGGAATACTTAGAGTAAAAGGATGCAGCATCTTAAAGGACATTGAGATGCTGGAGTGAGCCCAAAGAAGGGCAACGAGGCTGGTGAAGGGCCTGGAGGACAGGTTCCTCATAACAGAAGCAGCTGAGGGGACTGGGGTTGTATACTCCAGAGAAAAGGAGGTTGAGAGGAGTCCTTATTGCTGAAAAGAGGGTGTAGAGAATTGGGGGTCAGTCTCTTCTCCCAAGTCACCAGCGATAGAACAAGAGGAAATGGGCTGAAGCTGTGCCAGGGAAGGGTTAGATTGGACATCAGGAAAAATATCTTCCCTGACAGAGTGGTCAGGGGTTGGAACAGGCTGGTCAGGGGTTGGAACAGGCTGCCCACGGAGGAGGTGGAGTCTCCCTACAAAAACAATGTGTAGATGAGGCACTAAGGGACAGGGGTGGAGTTGGGTTGATGATTGAACTGGATGATCTTGCAGGTCTCTTCCAACCTTATGATTCTGTAAAAGCTACTCATGGGCTCTGCAGGACAGGTCTCAGTGACTGCAGCAAGGCTTGGGTGGCTCAGCAGCCTGACGTGTTGAGAGCTCCGCTCCCGTGTCACCAGGTGGCTGTCACAGACTTGTTTCTCGATTATCTCAGTGGTTCCCTCCACCTCTTCAAATGGGAAACCATGGTAATTTCCCTGTCATGGAATGCTTGAGGCCAAGGAAAAAGCAGTGAGGGAGGTGAAATGGAAAATGCAATCAGCTTTGTTAGAGGTGAAGCAGAAAAACATTTTTCAGATAGTATAAAACTGCCTTTTATTTCATGTGTGGCTCCACCACACCTCCCAGAAGAGTTGTCACTCTGGAGCTGGCTGGCATGGAAGCATTTAAACCAGGGAGAGAGCTGAGAGCAGCAGAGGAAACGTGAAAACTCAGCTTTTTAAACTAATGGGAACTTCACTAAAAGGGCAATCCAACACTCGAACAGGCTGCTCAGAGCAGTGGTGGAGGCAGCAGCTCTGGAGGGATTTAAAAGGCAGACAGACATAGAGCTCTGAGGAACAGGGGTTAGGGGTGACCTGGCAGTGCTGGCTGGTCCAAGGTTGGACTTGATGATCTTAAAGATCTTTCCCAACCAAAGAGATTCTGGCATGCTCTTTGGATTTTTTAAAGGTTTTTGATCCCATGACGTGGGGCTCAGGTCAACCCCTGTGGAATCACAGAACCTCAGGGATTGGAAAGGACCTCGAAAGATCATCCAGTTCAATCCCCCCGGGACCTTGAAAGATCATCCGGTCCAATCCCCCTGCCACAGCAGGGTCCCCAGGCAGGTTTGAAATGTCTCCAGAGAAGGAGACTCCACAAGCAGCTCCTGTGTCGGCACAGGGACATGTGTGAACAGGCAGGGCCAGGCTTCCTCCCAGATGGAGCTGATGATGCACAAGTTTGGGCTGCAGCAATAGACTGGGATTTGCACTCCTTATTGGATTGGGCTAAGCATAATGCTATTAGAGCAGGTGCCTTAAGACAGCGTTAAACCAATTTGGGGCTGTCCTTAAGTCCATTAGACGTAAAGTAAATGGGTAGCGTTGGCTCTGCACCTCATCAACAGGTACAGAGCCATTTGTGGGGTTGGTTTTTTCCTTTCTGCATCGATTGTTCAGGATTTTGCCTCCCGGTTACTGCCCTTTAGCTTCTTTTGGTGTCAATGTGGTAACTGGGAATAGAATTCACTGTGGTGTCTCCCAGAAGCAGTGAAGCAGCGGGGAGATTGACTTGTCTTGACTCACAGAAACAGCAAAAAGCCCCACAGCCCCATTGCAGCTACAACCAATCAAGGGAGTGGCTTTTCTGCAGATAAGCCCATAGATCTCAGCGGACCTTGTGCTGTCTGCCCTGACACCACAACATTGAGATAACATTGAGCTGAGCTTCCAGAGCTGTGCTTGTTACTGACTAGAATGGTGAAATGTGCCTCAAGTTGTCTTTAAATGTGTCCCTCGTGGATCTCCAGCCCATCCTTAGTGCAGACCCAGGATTTTCTGGGTTGCCATTTCCATTTAGGAGAGTCTGAGAGCAGAAGCATCCTTTAGTGCTTCTGTCCATCAATAACTTCTGCTCTGCTCCTCACCGAGGAGTGTTTGCAGCTCTCAGAGATAGTCAGATACTGTTGTGACCTCCAGCTCCATCCACATCTGTCCTAATGGAGGACAGATGGGTCCCAATGGTACCCAGAAGGGGTATGTTCCTGGAAGAACGTGGCTTATGCTCCTGGAAGCTGTCAGCGGGGGCATTAGGGGGATTAGAGCTTCCAGTGCCCAGGAAGGAGAACCTCCCCATTCTCAAAGCGCCACATGGTGTTAATGTTTCCAATGAACAAAGTGAAGAAGTGACCTTAAGGCTAGGCAGGACAGTTTCTCACCAGGACTGCTCCTCAGACCCATGGGCCACCTCCCTCATGCCCTTCTCCCTGTCCCATGCACTGTCCTCTGTGCTGTGCCATGACTTCACCGAAGCCCGTGCTCTCAGCCCAGACAAATACTTAGCTTGGTGGTCTAGGACTTGTAGAAGGAAGGAAACTTCTACTCAATCCCCATCAGCTCTAGCCCTGAGCTTAGAAGGAGGCTGTCATTAAACCTGCCCATAAATACCAAGCTCTGAAAATCCAACAGGGGTTCAGCCATCAGCCAGCAGGAGCTGCCTTAACCTCCAGTGAAACACCCTCTGAGTCACTGAACTCTCCTGCTAATTTCTCCCCTTTCTGATCCCTGGAGCTCACCAGGAACTGTGTTACAAAAGCCCTGACCCAAACACCCCACAGCTTCTCTGCCACCTCATTCTGCTGCTCTTCACACTCTCCCCCAGCACTTACAGCATCTGGTCCTGCTCATGCTGGACTCACCCAGCTGCTGAAGATGGCTCTTAGCAGGGACTGGCATCTGGACATATCTCCCGAGGTTCTCCTGAGCATTTGAGCCTGTTGCAGAGCGTCTTTGTTGCTAACAAGATTGCTGTGGCCCTGACACATTTCCCCATCCCTTTCACATGTGTAGGCTGAGTCTCGGGGGGGATCGAAGGAGCCTGAGCAACATGTAGACTCAGGCACTTCAAACCAGAGAGGGCCATTTGCATTTTCAGATAATCAGGGTTGCTCCCCTTTTTCTTTCACAGAGCTTCCTGCAGTGTAGGTGGAAGAATGGAGCTCATCACGTGCTCGGTGGCATTTCCCTGTGGATTTGGAGAGCTCACTGGGCTTATCCTGTTGCTCCTAGAGTACAGACCCTACCCCAGAGCTCCCAAGCACAGGCATTGCACAATGCCCATCTGCTTGCCCAGGCACATCGTGCCGTGGGTCCACCAGTGGCCCTTTAGGTCAATGGCTATTCACTCACAGCATCCCTGAGCCAACTGGAGTCAGCAGTATCATCCAGATCCGCTCGGAGAGATGAGCTAAGGCAAATCAGGAATAAATCCTTGACTGGGAGACCTGTAAAGATGGTGCTGGTGGCTCAGCAGCAGGCATACACCTTGGGCACAGGTTCTCCAGTGGGGGTTGTTGTGGTGCAACAGGTCTCTTGGATTTTCCATCAGCCTCTGTTTGAAGAGCCAAGATGTTGACATCAATGTCATGTTGAGATTCCAGCCGAGCTAAGGCTGTCAGACCAGATTCTCCTGCACTGTCAGTCTGGTGAGGGATTTTAGGGAAGGGTAGAATTGCTGCCCAGAAGAGGCTGTGGTTCAGGGCAGTGATGGATGAACTGGTCTCTTCCCATCACAGAAGGAGATGGGGCGATCTTTGCTATCAGCATGCAGAATGCTGAAGAAGAGGGAGGCTCCATAAATACAGGATGGGATAAATGAGTTCTCACCTGGCTTTGATTGATAAAGCTCTGGTGTCATTTATTGCACCTCACTCAGCTGTTGCTTGTCACGTGAGGAGTCGTTACCTTAATGTCTAGTCTAGCAACGTCAGATTGCAGCAACAGACTTAATAGAGTCGGGAAGGTCAAGTCACCGCAGGATCTGTAGATGCTGTGGAATAGCCAGGACAAAGAATCACAGAACATTAGGGATTGGAATCATCTAGTCCAATCCCCCCTGCCACAGCAGGATCCCTTAGACCAAGTTGCACAGGAACATGGCCAGGTGGGTTTGAAACTTCTCCAGAGAAGGAGACTCCAGACAGCATCCCTGAGCAGCCCCTTTGCAGTGCTCTGGCACCCTCACCATAAAGAAGCTCCTTCTGATATTGATGTGGAACCTCCTCTGTTCCAGCTCACACCCGCTGCCCCTTGTCCTGTCATTGGGTGCCCCTGAAGAGAGCCTGACTCCATCCTCCTGACACCCACCCTTCACATACTGATCAACATTCATGGGGTCACCCCTCAGTCTCCTCTAAGCTCAAGAGTCCCAGCTCCCTCAGCCTTTCCTCATCAGGGAGATGCTCCTCTCCCTTCATCATCTTTGTGGCTCTGCGCTGGACTCTCTCCAGCAGTTCCGACACAGGATGACTGGTTCCCTCTGTTGGGTTTCCCAAGGGCTGCAGTGAGCCCTTTCCCTCCCAAACAGAGAAATTAGGCTGGTGTTTAGGGAAGGAGGTCACCAAGAGAGTGGTGCTGAAGGGCTTTCAGGTCCTCTGTGGAAATGTGCTGCAGAACGGCAAATGGCTCATCACTGCTTCTCATTCCTTGAGCTGCTGCAGGAGTCATTTACCGTACAACAATCAGCGCTCTTGAGGAGCCTTCCCAGCCATCCCACGTTGTGTGTGGGTTACAGTATTCGGGAGGAAATGATGGGATTGGTGGGATTCTTGAGCGTGGCTCTTGAAGGATGCACAGAATCACACAACATTAGGGATTGGAAGAGCCCTCGAAAGATCATCCAGTCCAATCCCCCTGCACCAGCAGGATCCCCTAGACCAAATTGCACTGGAACATATCCAGGCGGGTTATAAACATCTCTGGAGAAGTAGACTCCACAAGTCAGCTCAGTTTTTATGGAGAGCTCAGCTGGCTGCCAGGTTCCTTAGCTCAGCCTGATCTTTTCCACCTACCCAGCCAGGATAGAAAGCACGTGTTGGTGTTTTATTGCCTCCCGCTCACCTCCAGGTAATGGCCATCATGAGATCTAGACAGGCGGGTAGCGGAACAGGCAGGATAGAAAGGATGGCGGGGTGGTTCTCTATGTTAGAGACTGTTTTGAACGCATAGAAGTTAATAAGTGCGATGGGTCAGTTGAATGTTTATGGGTTAACTTGAAGAGGGCCAACAAGGTAGATATCTTGCTGGGAGTCTGCTATAGACCACCCAACCAGGATGAAGAGACTGACGAATTACTCTATAGACAACTGGCAGAAGCTGCAAAATCACAACACCTTGTTCTTGTGGGTGACCTCAACTTACCAGACATCTGCTGGAAATACAACACAGCAGACAGGCAACAGTCCAGGAGGTTCCTGGAGTGTGTGGAAGATAACTTCCTGACTCAGCTGGTAAGTGAGCCCGTCAGGGGAGGTGGCCTGCTGGACTTGTTGCNAAAAAGATCTAGAGAGAGTCTCCATCCCTTACTGGATGTGAAGGGGAACA
>VXBP01006814.1:1782-20802 GCA_013400115.1 Rhinopomastus cyanomelas
TTGAAGACTGGAGTGACATTGGCTCTCCTCCAGTCCTCAGGCACCTCTCCTGTCTGCCACGATTTGGCAAAGGTGATAGATAGCAGTAGGGCAATAATATCAGCCAGCTCTCTCAGCACCCTTGGGTGCATTTCATCAGGGCCTATGGACTTGTTAGTGTTCAATTTGTGTAGCTGATCCCTAACCCAGTCCACACTGACTAGTGGGGAGCACTCCCTCCTCCAGGCTTCCTCTCCTTCATCCAAGTTCTGGGGGACATAAGAGAGTTCGGCCTCAGATGTAAAGACCGAAGCAGAGAAGGCATCAGCAACTCTGCTTTCTCTCATCCTCAGTTATCATGAGTCTAACCTTCAGTTTTTGCATCAAAAATCATAGACTCATAGAATCTTTAGGGATTGGAAGGGACCTTGAAAGATCATGTAGTCTAATTCCCCTGCCACAGCAGGATCACCTAGACCAAGTCATAGAATCAGTCAGGGTTAGAAGAGACCACAGGATCATCCAATTCCAACTCCTCTGCCATGGGCAGGGACACCCCACCCTAGATCAGGCTGGCCAGAGCCTCATCCAGCCTGGATGTTTTTCTTTAGGAAAAGGTTTTCCTTTCATGTACTCACTTTGACCAGCATTAAGTGATAGTTTCAATAGGAAAACCCACACGTTTAGGTAGTTTTTAGGCAGATGCATAATGAAAAAGAAGTAAGCTATTCCTTCCACCAAAACAGAAATTGAAAGCAAATGGAAATGATTGTTTTAACAAATGGTTACCGAACTTAGGTTCTTCCTGATACCTTCAAAAACACCCAAGACTTCAGAGCTCTTCTCAGCACTGGTGACTGTAAATACTAATCTCCTTTAGGTGTTTTCTCATAGCCAGCTCCACCATCCTTGTGTCAAAGAGTTTAGGGGGTGAGGAGGAAAGACAGAGAGAACACCCAAAAAACTCATAGAAATGAAATGCACAGATATTTTTTAAGCATACATGTTTCTGAGAGGATAATTCTAGGAGGAAAGGACTGAGGTTGCTGAGGCTGTATTGATAGGTGCTCCAGTGCCCACAGCTTTCCTGTTCATCATAGTCCCTCAGAGGAAATTTGCCCTTACAACTGTTGGTTCATGCATTACTCTGCGTAAAATAAAGAGGGTTCATCCATCCCCTACAACCGAACTCAGCATGCAGCCTCTGTTCTGGAAGCCCCTGGCTTACTCTTAAGCCTGTTTACAGAGCAGCTGACATTTTGATTGCAGAATGTGACAAACTGACAGCGTCTCTGATTATAAAATCAGCTCATCTGCTGGTATTAGCAAAGAGCAAGAGGCTGGATGAAATAGGCTTTAAACAGATCAGACCCTACTCTAAAATGCTTGCATTTCAAATATCTGAAGGAGTGTGAGGTGTCTGACTCAAGTTTCTTTTCTGGTTGCATTAGGTGACATTTTGTGGCTGTGCTGAATTATTACCTGTTCTTATAACACGCAGTAGACACTGAAACATGTAAATCCTTCTCCACTGCTACAACTTAGCATTTACAAGTAGAAAAACCAAACCACTGCTCAAAAGTTAATGTAATTGAATGTTTTACAAAGTTCACCATCTGCAGCTAGGACAGAGAGCTCAGCTTTGTGTCTAAGCATTTGAGTGGTAACTGCTAGGTGGCACTGGGGGGAGGGCTAGCTGCTACCTCCCGCTATGACACTAGTGGTGCAGCTGTCAAGAGCTCACTATAAACTGCCCAAAATATTTTGAAAATCTGGCCAACACAGTCAAACTAATCAGTTAAACTGCTTCTGTATTGATTACGGACGTGGTGAAAGTCAATGTCTTCTTTTGCCAACTTCGGTCTGTGTAAAACAAAATGAAGAGCAATATTCAAACAGGGTGGGGTGTTTTCAATGAAAGTAAGAAACACAAATATTTTTAAAATGCAGTTTTCCCCATTTGTTGGGGCTGTGTCATGGTATATCCAATCTTCACCTGTTTCTTTTTACAGTACTTCAGTGATGTTGAGAAGTATTTCAAGTCTCTCACCTCCAGAAAATGCTTGTAGTAAATGTTTAATATGCTAGTACATAATGCTGCCACAATAAAAATGTTCAAGTGCCATTAAGGATCTGCCTGTAATCCAGAGTGCGGGGAACTTCCAAGCTGCATTGACCGACGTTAACTATTTCATGCCAATACTGCAGCTGTAACTCACTACAACTAACCTTTGTGTTGTGCTTTTGTCGTCACATCCTGAGTATAGAATCACAGACTTGCTTAGATTTGAAGAGACCTCAGAGATCATCCAGTTCCAAGCTCCCAGGCAGTGACAACTCTCACCAGACCAGGTTGCCCAAAGCCCTCTTCATTCTGGCCTTGAACACTTCCAGGGAGAAAGCATCCACAACCTCCCAGGGCAACCTGTGCCAGTGCCTCAGCACCCTCATAGTGAGGAGTTTATTCCTAAAATATAATCTGAATTTACCCTCTTTTAGTTTGAAACTGTTCCCCTTGCCCTATCACTGGAGTCCTTCATAAAAGTCTGTCTCCGGCTTTCTTGTAGGTTCTCTTCATGTGCTGAAAGGCTGCTATAAGGTCTCCTGAGACCCTTGTCCTCTCCAGACTGAACAGCCCCAACTCCCTGAGCCTGTCCTCATAGCAGAGGTGCTGCAGCCCTCTGATCATCCTTGTGGCCTCCTCTAGACTTGCCCCAGCAGTTCCATGTCCTTCTTCTACTGAGGACTCCAGAACTGGATGCAGTATTCCAGATGAGGTCTCACAAGAGCAGAGTAAAGGGAGAGAATCACCTCCTTTGATCTGCTGGTAATACTGCTTTTGATGCAGCCCAGGACACAGCTGGCCATTATTGTGCTTGTATTTTCTCTAGTTGATAAATACAACTCTTTCCTTCTCCTGCCTGTTCTGAGTGTGTGTCTAGATATGTTCAAACTATGGGGCTTTGTTGGCCATGCATGTGCCACATTTCAGCCAAGTAGTGTTCAGGAGCAGGCCTCATAGATAACGTGATAAAATTTGCCTTCGTTCACAGGCAGAAGCCATAGAGATGCAAACAGTCCTATTTTGGACAAGATAAAGGTGGAGTAGATGGTCTTCTGAGATAACTTTCAACTTGTACATTTCTGTGATTCAGTGACTCTGGGAAAAGTAACTAAACCCAGTCTTTTGGGGGTAAAGAAATGTCAGGTTCAACAGAAGAGCACTGCTCAAAGTAAAAGACATAAGCTTTTGACTGGAAATCTACCCTGATCAGGCCATGCCATGAACTAGTGGTGTATGTTATCATGCTCTAGTTCCTATGGCAAAGGATACATCTATGATCTCTCTGTTTCAAAACCTTTTCAGGTTCTACCTAAGGCTTCTCTCTCAAAAATGGCAAATGGGTTGTCAGCTAAGATTAGATGCTGTTAAGGCTTTTGTTCTCACCTGCTAAACTTAACACCCAGTACTTTTCTCTCCTAGTGCTTCTTACATCTCAAAAAAAAATAAACGCAGCAGTAAGAGTTAAAATAGCTCTTTATGCACCTTTGCATTTACCTCAAAATTTTTGCCTAAAGACATATAAACTCATGATAAGTGTCATAGAATCATGAGGGAATGGAAGGGACCTCGAAAAATCATCTAGTCCAATCCCCCTGACACAGCAGGATCCCCTAGACCAAGTCACACAGGAACACATCCAGGCAGGTCTTAAACATCTCCAGTGAAGGAGACTCCACAACCTCCCTGGGCGGCCTGTTCCAGTGCTCTGTCACCCTCACTGTGAAGAAGTTCCTTCTCATATTTATGTGGCACCTCCTATGTTCCAATTTACAGTAGCTTAATTTCTTATTCACTAGGGTTATTCTCAATCCTGCTGATAAAGATGCCATGATCCACTGTTTCCTTTTCCTGCTCTGTTATTTTCTGTTTATTTCAAGAGCTGGTAGTGCTCTTGAACGCACAGTTAAAACTATTTCTAGTGACCGTGGAGCTGGAAGAGCTGGCTTCTGAAAATAGGTATTTGGGGTGAAATATAGAGATAATTATGTAACAACTGCATATGATATCTGTAGTTAAATACTAATGGTTGTAGTATTTAACACTCTGCGCAGCAGGGGGCAAAGTGACTCAATAGAAAAAGGAACAAGTTGAAGATGTAGATTTTGGCCATAAATAGGAGGCTCCTTATAATAACGTTGTTGTCCTTAACTAATAAAATGTCATGAACATAAAATCTGTGATCCACTGTAAAACCTGAGCCTAAAGGGCAGTCCTGAAAATTAAAGAAATTACTTATTTTACTAGGTTGTCTGGCTAGAGAGACACAGCATGCCCTAAAAGAACACCTTCTGTAATGGGGAGTTATGAGCAAAGCTAAGGATCAGGAAAGAAGATTTTAGTTGGAAGGGACCTATAATAATCCAATAGTAAATCTGCTTGGCTATATCTTGGCTGACCTAAAGCTAAAATATGACAATCAGGGGCATCATCCAAATGCCTCTTAAACACTGACTCACTTGGGGGACTAGACATCTTTCTGGGTGGACTGTTCTAGTGTTTGACCACCTTCTCAGTAAAGATATTCTTCCAATTGTCAAGGCTTAGGAAATATTGGATTAAAGAGATTTTAATACTCTTTTGCCTCTGAGTTTAAATGAAAGTTCTGAGCTGTTAGTCTATTTTTTGCAGCAAAAATAATTACAACCAAGAGCTTTTTGTTAGCACCAAAATGGGGTTAAATTCTCAAGAAACTTGTTGGAATCCTTTAAGAATCCTGAGTGTCTGTGCAATTGGAGAATTAGACCACTTGTTTCACTACAGTTCCATTTGGAGCACCTGTAGGAAAACTATTTAGAGTCAGGTTTACTTCACATCCAGAAGGCACAAACATTGGCTATTTTAGGGAATTTCTCCTCAGAATCCACTCACCGCAACCTAAACTTCTGCAGTGAAAATGAAACTCAAACGTATTCTTACAGGTAGAGGGCTTGAGAAGTCCTGATTTATCATAACGGTCTGTGATTTAACTTCTCTGGTCAGACCTATGAGGCTTTTTATTCCCATTGCAACCTTTTAGTTCTTTTACACATTCTTTTATTTTTTCTCCATAAAAAATTGATTCAGCTCTGTGCTTTTCCTATGACCCTGACCGTGCCTGTGAGCTGAGAGAGAGAGCAGAATCCTGTGAACAAACCTTTCAGAGTAGTACTTCACTCCCATAAAACTAAGTTTGCAAAAAAAGATCTTGGGGAAAAAAATTAATAAATTGAAGGCATCATACTGGTTTTGAATAAAGTGAAAATTCTTTGAGCTTTATTGCCATTGCAGCTCACATATGGAAAATACATTTGGTCTTAATCTGCTTTCAGAAAACTGATGCAAATATTAAAAAGCAATGAACTAACAAGATTGTTTGTTAATGCCACATAAAAGTGCTAATTATACTTCATTTCCTGCCTACAGCTAAACCCCAGAGACATTGCTTCAGAAATTGTTAAATAAGTTGCTTCACTTGAAATGTGAATAGATCTTCAGCACTTGATGGATTTCCATTTAAGGAGTTGTGTGCCACGTAATCATAGAATCATTAGGGTTTGGAAGGGACCTCGAAAGATCATCTAGTCCAATCCCCCTGCCTTTGGAAATGTGTCAGACAAAGGAATACGAGGAAGAAAATTGTTTCACTCGCACACACTGTGTTATTGAGGTATTTGTGGTTCCTACTTCCTCATCAAGAGGAAAGTGCTTCATTCTTAATTGCACTTTCAGTGCCATTTCAGTAGGGATCACAGTATGATGTTGCAATTGTGTGCTAATTGATATATTAGAGGGTTAGTTTTTTAACACCACAATAACAGCATTTTCTTCCCCCAGCAAGTGTGCTTGAATTACAGCCCCCTACATCACGCTGGTTGTGAGTCTGTCTGAAGTGTTTCACTTTGCATCTCTACTGACATCTCTCTCATGTCTTAGGGACAGGTGCAGTATGGAAGAGTCTGCAGCTATGTCCTAGTAAGAATTGAAGCCTTGGGCAGAAAAATGTTTGACACTTAGATGACTTTATTTCTGGCCTGTTAGTGAGCTATTTTAGGAATCATCATAGAAACATAGAACCATAGGGTTGGAAAGGACCTCCAAAGGTCATCTAGTCCAGCCCTTCTACAACAAACAGGGACATCACTCACCAGACCAGATAGCCCAGAGCCCCATCCAGCCTGACCTTGAATGGCTCCAGGGATGGGGCTTCCACCACCTCTCTGGGCAGCCTGTTCTAGGGATCCCCCATCCTCAGATTCAAGAGCCCAGCCTAAATCTCCTCTTTTCCAACTTCAAACCATAACCCCTTGTTCTGTGATTCATTGTCCTTGTAAACAGTGTTCCCCAGCCTTCTGACAGCCCCTTTCAGGTACTGGAAGGTCACTATCAGGTCTCCCTGCTGGAGCCTTCTCCTCTTCAGGTGGAACAACCCCAACTCCCTCAGCCTGTCCTTATAGCAGAGACATTCCAGACCCTTGATCACTTTCATGACCCTGCTCTGGACCCGCTGCATCAGGACATTGTCCTTCTTGTATCCCAATCCCAATACAAGAGCTGGATGCAGGAGTCCAGATGAGGTCTCAGCGAGGCAGAGTGGAGAGGCAAAATCCCCTCTCTCAATCTTCTGGCCAAGCTGGTGTGGAGTGTGGAAAACCCTGGCCAGTATCTTTGACCAGTGATTGCTGGAATCTCCCTGCGAGCGATGTCAGCTCAGAGCCTGCCACAGCCAGGCAGGCAGAAAGGGAACACAGGGCCTCCAGCTAAACAGTAAATTCTGTCTGCGTCTGGCAAAGCCCCAGTCGTCGCTGGTGCACTGGAGGCAGCTCACAGGAGGCAACACACTAGTGCCAGTATGAAACTGTTAAAAGACTTTGCAGCCCTCTGCGTAAGAACACGGGGATTTACTGCACTGTGTGGAAATGTTATCTTTTATTAATAAACAAAGGTATTTCAGAAACCTTTTCAAACACAAGATAAGTTTGTACAGGCAACAATACACAATTTATGCATCGGGAAAAAGCAATGAAACTAGTACCAGGAAAGCATTTTCATCCTCTAATTTGTGTAGCTGTTTATGTAATGTGGGTGATCTTTGAAGAATGCCTACTCTAAATGTATTTGGCTTTATAAAATAATTGATGCCCAGAGTTAGCTGTGATGCTGCACTTGTGACCTATTAGTCTTTGAAGTTTCTGTTTGAAGGAATAATCAACACTCGGGCTGTGACATTTGTTATTGTCTGCAGCACATTTATGATGCTGTGAGGTCCTGATTAGCTATTGAGTGAGTATAAGAACTTAAAATAGATGGCTTTTTTTACATAAAGGGAGGCAATAATGCCTACTATGGCAAGAGCAATAAAACATCTTTATTGGCTGCTTGATGAAGGCTGCATTGAATAAAACCAGGTATAACCCTCCTAGCTTTACCTCTGCAAATTATTCAACTGCACAATGGCTGAGGATGTGAAAAGGGGAAGCAATAAGCTCTCAGAGAACCAAGAAGGGAAAAGAGTACAGAGTTCTTTATTCTTGAAGTCATCAGTGTCTGTAGTGGCAAAGGGTTTGAAGCAGCAAGTAAATTCTCCAAGGGTTTATTGCTCTAAAAAAGCTAATTTAAATGATAATGTCTCATGTTTCTTTTCATTTATCTGAGGGTACATCATAATACCAAATTTTCATAGGAATCAAGTAGAGAACTTCTAACTTTACAGAATTTGTTTATGTAATTTATAGTTATTTATAGTTTCCATTTGGAATGTCACAGGTTGTGCTGAGAAATAAGGCAGTTCTGGAAGATTTAGCATAATCAATTTTTTATTCAAATATTCTTAGTTGAGAGAATTATGGAGCTGTAGAATTTCCTACGTGCTGCAGTCAACAGCACAATAGTATATAGTGTGATGTGTTTTAAGCTAAGTCAAGGCACAGAAACAATATTGCTTTATTGCCATCTTACCTTTTGCTTAACTTTTAAAGACATTTAAAATAATTCTGCTTTGAAATTGTCTGTGCAGTAGTAAAACAGAATGGTGAGAAGACTGTATTTCCTATTTCTCCTCTATTCTCCCCTATTCTCCTGCTTTGTTTTTTTTTTTTCCATTTTCTATAAGCATCATTATCTTTATTACAATAGGATTGTCTTTATATTGTAGTCCAGAGTCTGGTCGTATTGTGCCATCAACAGCAAGACATCATTGGAGAATACTTGCTGATGATATAATTGTGCGTCAGCCATTTCAGCTTTCTCACTCGAAATCTCCTTTATTGTGTGATGACACACAACAGCATTATTTGATATATTTTTCTTGAAATGGTTTACAAGCAGCACTTCTCACTGGCATTTACTCTGTTATTATTGTGTGACAATGCAGCAGGGCAGTATTTCCTCAGAGTTTACCTATAGCCTGGACACGAATTGACAGATGTGGTATGTGACAAATGGACTCTATAATGAGCTCATTTGACCTCTGACTTTTTATGAAGAGCAAAGGCTCGCATCTCAAAAGTTAATGTAAGCTGTTTATTTACATTAGTTGTACTCCAGCGACAATCTTTACCAGACGACTGAGACACAATTTTTGTTTGGAAAGGATTTTAAACTTCCAATAGATTTATAAATCTAGATTTTAACCTTTTCAATATTCGGCTGTTTGGTTGGTTGCCTGATCTACCGCTTCTTCCCAGGTTACTGGTGCCGTTAATAGGAGAGAAAGGAATGCCTAATGAATCAAATGATGGGACACTGAAAAGGTCAAAGTAGTACACTTTACTATTATTTGCCACAGAATATATGAGGCATTAAAATTCTGATGCTGCAGTCTTGTGACAAAGAATATAATGAGAACTATAAATAATAAACAGCACAACATGAATCTCTTGTTGTGATAATGATTGTAATGAGTACAAGAGGGAGAACAGTCTTAACCCATTCTCAGTGTGCTAATAATACCTCTCCTTGGATGTGTGTGTTCTAAGTGTCTGTAAGGGTAAGAATAAAGATAGGGTTTTAAAAGTATAACTGGAACTAGCAAGGAACTAGCTAGCTTTTGGGACGCTCGGCTGGAGAAGAATTTGCCCCAAAAGCAGCTGAGTTTTAGCCTATAACGATTACCTGCAGCCTCTCAGTTGAAAAGTCTTCAAAGATTATTCCTTGGTTATTGAATCATACAATCATAGAATCATAGAATCATCATGGCTGGAAAGGACCTCCGGGGTCATCAAGTCCAACCTTTTCTCCTAGTGCCTAACCTCCTAGTGCCTAAGCACCGCATCCACCCATTCCTTAAACACCTCCAGGGTCGGTGACATCACCACCTCCCTGGGCAATCCATTCCAGCTCCTGACCACCTTCTCAGTAAAGAACTTCTTCTTAACATCCAGTCTAAACTTTCCCTGATGCAACTTGAGGCCATTTCCCCTCGTCCTATCATCACTAATTGGAGAGAAGAGACCAACACCAGCCTCGCCACAACCTCCTTTAAGGTAGTTGTAGAGGGCAATAAGGTCCCCTCTCAGTCTTCTGTTCTCCAGACTAAACAACCCCAGCTCCCTCAGCCTCTCCTCATAGGGCATGCCCTCCAGCCCCTTCACCAACTTGGTTGCCCGTCTTTGAACTCGTTCCAGCACCTCAATGTCCCTCCTGTACTGTGGTGACCAAAACTGGACACAGTACTCAAGGTGCGGTCTCACAAGGGCTGAGTACAGGGGCACAATCACCTATTGAAGTATTCAGAGGTTTGTGTTGAAATTCCAGCATCACTCATGTGCATATTTACTCTTTCCCAATAACAGTGAAGCAGTTAAAAATTTCTATTATTGCAGCATCAATGCATTTTTCTTGCAATTAATTTCATGTAAAACAGAGAAACGTCCATTTAAAACAGTTCTGATTTCAGTGTATAAAACTCAGATCTCAAAACACCTCTAAAACCCCCCCAAACTGTAAAATATTGTGAAAGTTCTGCTAACAGATGTGGCTTAATGCTCTAAGTGTGGTACTTCAGGACAGTTGCTTCACTGTATAATCATTGCTAAGAAGCAATGAGATTGGAAAGACTGGAATTTTCACATTAGGAAATATTAAACTTTGAATCTCCATGTTAGAGTCACATGGGAATTGTTACTGGGTAAAAGACTGCAGTCAGTCATCATCTATCCTGTGTTCATGTGAATCTCTTCTACAATTAGTCCAAAGTCAAAGAAGAAAATGATTTCCTTCCAGTAGTGACTGCAACATGTATCCACAGCATGTGCGATGTGCTGCCGTGCAGACTGCAGGGTGGACTCATTTGTATGGCATTTCTCCTTTTGTGCCTACCAGTTGCAGTCAGCCTTTCAATATCAAGAGCTGCTCTAGATTTAGATTTGAACAGCAGAAAAAAAGGGAACGTGTCCAGCTGATTAGTTAAAGGAGTCAGGAAATGCAGTGGCTGTTTCCTCTTTCAGTTACTAGATTAACTCATTTTAACACTAAAGAATTTTTCTTACATGGTGAAATAAACAGATGACAAGGTCGAGTCGTGCCAGGGAGGTTCTGAATGTATCTTAGGAAAAATTTCTTCCCAGAACAAGTGGGGAAGCCTTGGAACAGGCTGTGCAGGGAGGGGGTGGAGGCACCATCCCTGGAGGGATTCAGCAAACCATGCTGCCATTCAGCGAGATCTGGACAGGCTGGAGAGCTGGGCTGAGAAAAATTTAATGAGCTATAACAAGAATAAGTGCAGAGTCTTACATCTGGGCAAGAACAACCTCAGGTACCAGTATAGTCTGGGGACTGACCTGTTAAAGAGTAGTGTAAGAGAGAAGGATCTGCGGGTCCTGGTGGACAGCAGGATGACTATGAGCCAGCAATGTGCTTTTGTGGCCACGAGGGCCAACAGCATCCTGGGGTGGATTAGGAGGGTGATTAGCAGATGGAGAGAGGTTCTTCTCCCCCTCCACTCTGCCCTGGTGAGACCACATCTGGAGTATTGTGTCCAGTTGTGGGCCCCTCAGTTCAAGAGGGANGGTGGAGCACCTCCCTTACGGGGAGAGACTGAGGGAACTGTGTCTCTTTAACTTGGAGAAGAGAAGACTGAGGGGTGACCTCATTAATGTCTACAACTATTTGAGAGGTAGGTGTCAGAAGGTTGGAGCTGGGCTGTTCTCCGTGTCATGTAGTGATAGGAGGAGGGGCAATGGTTGTAAGGTGGAACAGAGGAGGTTCCACATCAACCTGAGAAGGAACTTCTTCATGGTGAGGGTGACAGAGCACTGGAACAGGCTGCCCATGGGGGTTGTGGAGTCTCCCTCACTGGAGATATTCAAGACCCGCCTGGATGTGTTCCTGTGTGACTTGGTCTAGGTGATCCTGCTGTGTCAGGGGGATTGGACTAGATGATCTTTCGAGGTCCCTTCCAGTCCGTAGTGATTCTATGATTCTATGAAACGGGCAGACAAGTTGTTTCAGGAGATGGGTTAGTGTTTAAGGGTTGTAGGGCAGGCATTTGGACTTTGATGATCTTGAAGGTCTTTTCCAAACTTGATACTTCTATGATAATATACTGCCTATGATTCAAGGTGCAAGAAAACAAGCTGATGGCACACAAAATTCTGATAATGGTAGAGGGCCATCCAACACTAACAGTCCAAATTCTTCATGAAATTGTTGTGTTGCTGTTACTTGTGTTTGGTAAAACTGCCTTTTAATCCTTACAGCCATAAAGCTCCATGCCGTTCTTTGTGAAGGGCTGTAGGACATGTCATGCTGCCCCTTCCATGTGTATTTGTCTTGGCTTTTGGTCTATTGTTTTTGAAGTAAATGGTGCTTTTAGCAGTGCAAACCAGAAATTATTCCAGTGCCAGTGCAGGCCCAGTGTTAGCTGTAGACAGCAATTTTGCCTTGAAATTGTTATTCTGTGGAAATGGGTTGTTGTTATTTTTGGTGTATTTTACTTATTTATCCAAAGAAACAAAATGTTCAGTACAAATCAGCATGTAAAATGTAAACTGCTGTGAAAGAGACATAAACCAACAGACATGGAGTAGTTTAGAGTTGATTTACTCGAGTGGTCAAAATTTTGAAGAGCATTTGGAGGTGGTAAATCTGCAGATGCAAACCCCAGCATTTGCATCAGCATCTAGAAATTGATTAATTACATGCCTGACTGCCAACTGGAAGGCATGAAAACCCTCTTAACTACAGAACTTTCTCTCTGTGTAGCTGGAACTAAAGGTTGTGTTGCAGACACTTGCAATTTGCGAATTGGCAGGTCCATTTCAAGTAGAGATAGCATTCCTTTCCTGTATTAGCAGTGCTGTGGAAATTCATATTGAGTTAGAAGTGCAGTGACAGATATAATTGGTTTGCACCTTCCTACAGTTGACTCCTGCTCATTTTCTAAGTGTTTTCTAATTTGGAAGGACTGAGATTCACCAGATCTTTTGACGAGAAATTAAATAAGAATTAGTGCTTAGACTTTGACTTCAAGGCCTTTGATGAGGGGCATTGTGTTCTTCAGAAGGAACAATAATTTTCCCTTATATCTCATAAACTCTTCTACCCAGTCAGTACTGTGTGGTTTAATACCTTATTCAAAGTTAATAAATAACTTACAGCATAATAGAAACATAAACATGATCTTGCTCTTGACACTGACACAAATTAAAGGAAATAAATGAAGTGTATGATGGATTCCAAGGAGCAGCAAAGAGATCTGCTTCCACCACCCTTAAGAAGGTATTTCTGTGCCTCTGAATATAGGGGCAAAATTGCTAGGAAGAGGCATAGAATGGAAACAGAAAAGTCTGGAAGCTCTTAGACTACTCACTGAAATAAACCCAGAAATGGCAAAATAGGCAGCACGTCCCAGCAGGTGCAGAAGATGCAGCACAAGTGAATACTTCCTCTCAGTCTTATCATTTCCATTCAAGTGCTGTTTACTTTCTGAGTGTTTGGGACAGGTTTTGCATTGCTAAAGCTGAGCTCTAGAGACATCCCTGAATGCACGTAATTCTAGACTTGGTTATTCAGAACCAGCCTCACATGATGAGGAACCCAAGAAAAAAGGACCTTTTTCCCTTCTTTTAATTCATTCCATAAATCTTTGAGGACATTTATACATGCATATGCACGTGTGTACGGTGATATAAACATACCAAGTGCTACCCTGATACCCCAACCTGAGTCCATGTCGATTGCCTTTTTAACTGCATGATTCTCATATCCTCAGTGACACTCTGTAAGCGTTGATTATCCTCACTTAAGAATGGTTTAGTCATAGAATCATATAATGGCCCAGGTTGGAAGGGACCCACAAAGGTCCAAGTCTCTTGCAGTGACCAGGGTCAGCCTCAACTAGATCAGATTGCACAGAGGGATGAGGTCTCAACTACCTCCCTGAGCAACCTGTTCCAGCGTTGGACCCACCTTCTGCTCAAGAACTTCTTCTGGCATTCCATTTCAATTTGCCCTTCTGTAATGTGAAAACATTGCCTCTCCAGGCCTTCATAAACAATCCCTCTGCATCCTTCTTGTAGCCCCCTTAAGGCATAGGTAGGCTGCTATCAGGTCTCCCCAGTGCCTTCTCTTCTCCAGGCTGAACAACTACAGTTCCCTCAGCCTGTCCTCATAGCAGAGGGGGTCCAGACCCCTGATCATTTCCATGGCCTCTTCTGGACCAGGTCGATGTCCTTCCTGTACTGAGGCCTCCAGGGCTGGATGCAGGACTCCAGGTGAGGTTTCACCAGGGTAGAGCAGAGGGGCACAATCCCATCTCTCCATCTACTGGCCATGCTGCTTCTGAAGCAGCCAAGGATGTGATTGGCCTTCTGGGCTGCCAGAGCACACTGTCTGCTCCTGTTGAGCTTCCACTGCACCAGCACCCAAAGTCCTTTGCCTCAGGGCTGCTTTCTATCATCTCCTCCTCCAGCCTGTATTGACAGTGAGGATTGTGCCTACCCAGGTGCAGGAATCTCTGCATTTAGTCAATGATGAAAAGAATTAGCTGTCAAAGACCCCATGTAGTAATCAATAGTATTCCAAGACACTAAAGAATTCAGTATGGATCATACTTCTTGTTTGTCTCCTGCTGAAGCTGAAATTGGTCATGATACGTGGCTGGGATTTCCGTATAAGGTGTCAGAAGTGTTTAAATGTTGTGAAAATGAACTGATTCTGCTTATTCAGGTGCAACTTTGTCTTTTCATTCCCTCTTACAGAATCACATAACATTAGAGATTGGAAGGGACCTCAGAAGATCATCTAGTCCAATCCCCCTGCCACGGCAGGATCGCCTCTCACGTCACATAGTGTGATTTGACTATAGAGGAGGTTCTTCAAGTTGAGACACCACAGCTCAGAAACAAGAACATACATAGTGCAATCCCTTCATGTAACAGTTATACTTAAAATTTAAGGGTAACTGGCATCTAGTGGTGTGAGAGATACAGCATGATGCTCAAGACTGTGATTTCCTGTGCATGTGTTGAATCACAGTATCACAGTAATGATAAGGTTGGAAAAGACCTTAAAGATCATCCAGTCCAACCTAAATCCAAATAAACCCAGTAATCCTAACATCTAACATCTAGATCATCTAGATCATCCCACTCAGCACCCCATCCAGCCTAACCTTGAACACTTCCAGGGACGGTGACTCAACCACCTCCATGGGCAGCCCATTCCAATACCGGATCACTCTTTCAGTGAAAATTTTTTCCTAATGTCAAGTCTAAACCTCCCCTGATGGAGCTTAAGACTATGACCTCTTGTCCTGTCTCCGGTGGACAGGGAGANCAGATCAACACGAGCTCCGAGCTTGGTGTCATCTGCAAACTTGCTCATGATGGACTCCATCCCATCATCAATATCATCAATGAAGATGTTAAACAGGACTGGACCCAACACCGTATTCTGCAACACAGAATCCCAGAATGACTGAGGCTGGAAGAGACCTCTGAGCTCATCCAGCCCAGCCCAGTACCTAACATCACCACAGCAGCCAGATCAAGGCACTAAAAACCACAGCCAGTCTGTTCTTCAACACCTCCAGGGATGGTGACTCCACCACTGCTGTGGGCAGTCCATTCTTTTGCTTCATCAACTTTTCCATGACAGAAGACTTCCTAACATCCAACCTAATCCTCCCCTGGCAGCTTCAGGCCCTGCCCTCTTGTCCTGTCACTAGTTTCCTGGGAGAAGTTCCCAGCCCTCACCTGACTACACCCTCCTTTCAGGTAGTTGTAGAGAGGAAGAAGGTCCCTCCGATTCTCTTTTTCTCCCAGCTAAACACCCCTGGCTCTCTCAGCCTGTCCTCATCATACTTTCCAACCAGTCCTTTCATCAGCTAATTTCTACAGCTCTTACCACCATAGATCATCAGCGGAATTTAAAAATGCTGAGGTTTTAAGCATGGAGGAAGACCTCCATCAATGATACTGAGGTTAAAGCATCTCCCACGGATGAGTATTTTTGAAACCTCTGAACCAAAAGTTTCCTGTGCATGATTTAGGATGATGAAGGAAGTGGAGCACCTCCCTTATGAGGAGAGGCTGAGGGAGACGGGTTTCTTTAGCTTAGAAAGGAGGAGACCGAGGGGTGACCTCATTAATGTCTATAAATATGTGAGGGATAGGTGTCAGGAGGATGGAACCAGGCTCTTCTCAATTCCATCTAGTGATAGGACTAGGGGCAATGGTTGTAAGCTGGAACATAGGAGGTTCCACATAAATATCAGAAGGAACTTCTTCCCAGTGAGGGGGATGGAGCACTAGAACGGGCTGGCCCAGGGAGGTTGTGGAGTCTCCTTCACTGGAGATGTTCAAGACCTGCCTGGATGTGTTTCTGTGTGACTTGGTGTAGGTGATCCTGCTGTGTCAGGGGGATTGGACTAGATAATCCTTCGAGGTCCCTTCCAATCCCTGATAATTCTATGATTCTATGATTCTTCACTGTGTCACATCTGCATATAAATCTAATACAGACACATCTCCCCAACAAATCAGCACATCTTTTTCTAAAGATTAGTAGAATTCCTGCTCCTTTTTTTCCCTCTTTCATGAAAGATCTATTAACCAATCTGTAGCAAACAGCAGGAGAAACTGCAAAGAGTTCTAATTATGTAAATATAATACAGTCATCAGGAGAGAAGGAGGAAAAAAAAACAACCTGTGTTAGGTAGCTCTGATGAAACTGCTTTGAAATATTTACCAGAGCCATCAAATGAAATCTTGTCTTACACTTAGCATAAAGATTACACCATTTAAACAAACAACAACTTCATGCAGCAAAAACTAATTGTATTTTTTTAGCCTAGTTAAACGCAGATATGTGTTTTGGCTGATCTGCAGAAAAGCTGAGAGGTGCCGCCGTAGTGCATTTATTATTCATTGTAACACACAGCTCGCCCGGGTTATGGACTGGGTTTTAACTTGCGCAGGCTTCCGAAGACAAACGCAGTGCATAGTGATTCTATGATTCTATGATTTATTCCCACCAGTCTACACTTTCTGCGACGTGGTATAGCATGAATTGGACACAAACGTGGAATAACATCTCAGGGAGAGAAAGGGATCAAAATGAAAGTGGAGCATCTCTGTAGCTATTCAAGATGAGGCTGGACAAGGCTCTGAGCAACCTGATCTAGTTGAGGATATCCCTGCTCACTGTGGAGTGTTTGGACTAGATGACCTATTGGAGGTCCCTTCCAACCCAGGGCATTCAGTGATGCTATGAGTCTGACTCTATGATCCTGTTTGGCCAGTTTGTGGCTCTTTGGGCCTTGCACATAGCTGTGTTGCCAGCAGAGTATCCCTGCATGAGAACAGGAGTGGTTGCTGCCATGTTTCTTCTCTTTTATGTCCTGTGTGCAGGAACAAGTAGTGAGAGATGTTGTGAGGAGGTAGGGTAAAGCTGGAACTTTGCTGGTCATCTAAAAGAGATCTGTTAACATTTCAGAAAAAAGGGTGTGAACATGGCTGTACAAGCACGAATGAAACTGTTATTGGAAAGAGTAGTTAATAAACAAAAATACCCTTCATTACCAGTATTGTGCAGCCATTGTAGTTCTGATGAGCCAGAGATGGTACAGGTGATGGCTTCCCCTGGGGAGAATATAAACTCAATCTAATTTTCTGTTGATTGCAGTGCAGTAAAGAACCAATATGGGGGAGATGTGTGTATGTGAGCATGCTGGCCCCACTCACAGCCTCAGTTGTGGCTTCTATCCTTCCTTCTGTATATTAGCTACAAACTGATACAAGTGTTGTGTGTCATGAGGATGCCTTCATCACCTTCTGTTTCTTGGCAGTTCTCAGTTTGCTGTCCAAATATTTAGATGATTTGAAAATAGAGAAAGGGAAGGTCTACTGAAAAAAAAATCTTTTATAGCTGCATGCTTCAGTACTCTGGAGAGAAAAAATCACCTCAATGATAATTCTATGAATTTTGTCACAAACAAGCCTTTTCTTTATATTGTCATTATATAGGGGAAATGAGTTCTATTTTTAATGTGTCACAATTAGTGGCCTCAGGTTGTGTTGGGGGGGTTTAGATTGGGTATTAGGAAGAAATGCTTTACTGAGAGAGTGGCTGGGCAATGGAACAGGCTGCCCAGGGAGGTGGCGGAGTCACCGTCCCTGGAGGTGTTTGAAAAACACATAAGTGTTGCACTTGAGGCTATGGTCAAGGGGTTAGGGAGATGTTGGGATGAGGGCTGGACTTGCTGATCCTGGAGGTCCTTTCCAACCATGATGATTCAATGATTCTAAACCTACTACAAATATTTAGTATAAAGAAGAATTCCAAGATCAGACTTAAAACATTTAGCAAAAGGTAAAGTAAAAGAAGAGCTTCTAAACACAGTGAGAATATTTCTGAAATTTTGAGGGTAAAGTTTAGCAACATGTAGCTCAAGGAAGTGTATATGAAAATAATCTACCTTCCCCACATGGGTATCTACTGGTAACAATAACAGAAGCAAGGACTGGTATCTTTGCATCAGTACGCAGAGAGTAATAAATGCAAGCGATAAGCTGTAGGAAATGAAACAGATCTGTGAGATGACCTGATTTGCCAAGAGCCTCACAAAAGGCTAAATGTACCAGTTCTAGCAGAATCCATGATTTTCACAATGCTTACAATACCCTAGGAATTAAGATGCTGTTTTCTCTTAGGTTTACATTTTCAAATTAAAAAAGTCACCTTTTATTTTAGTTATTCATCAAACCCAACTTATTTGGCAGCTGGACGGAGCAGTGGGACTTGGCATGAATAACAGTCGTGGTGTAGAGGCTGCTCCAGGGAGTCTGAAGAGAGCTACCAAATAGGAAAGAATCTGGCTGTAGGGATTTAATTTTGCTCTGATTTACATCAGTCAAGGCTTCATTAAGCTTTTGCAGACAGGTGATTTCACTTTACTTGTATTTCTTATTACCCTCTTTGGACATCAGTGCTTACACAGAATAACTTTTTGTCTCCCTGTAGTTTAATGCATTTAGTAAACAACACTTGATAATTGTGGTGGGTTCAGGACCACAATTTAATATCAAAGAAAGAAAAGCAAAGCAGTGAGGTCTCAGTGGCATCTCGGATAAAATTCACCAGACAATTGATGGCTTAGGGAAACTCCAGAAAGATTTATTAACAGTAACTGTACACAGAAAAAGGTTATGCAAGACAGTGCATACAAACTGGAAACTCTGTCGTTAATGCCCTCACAAAACCTGAGAAAGTAGAATGGCAAACCACTCCAGTTTGGGCCTTGGATCTTCTTCTATTTAGAGACCTGGGAAGGAAAACATGTCAGTCCGGGATGGCCTGAGTTTCTCAGCGCCCACAACTGCATCCCTCGGTGCAGCAGACATGCATCCTCAATGCTCTCGGGATGGCCTGAGTCTCTCAGTGCCCACCTCTGCATCCCTCGGTGCAGCCGCATGCATTTCAGCGTGGCTTCTCCAGCTCAACGCATAGGGATGGCCTGACTGATCAGCGCCCACACCTGTATCCCTCTATACAGCTGC
>VXBP01006816.1:0-32688 GCA_013400115.1 Rhinopomastus cyanomelas
GAAGTGCCTTCAGACTCTGCTTGGGGCCGGGGTGGGGAAGGGGTGGATTGTTTTGGGGGTGGGTGGGCAATTGGGTCCTTGTGGAACCTTTAATGGAAGAGCCTTGGCTGTCTTGCATGTCACAGCTTCCGAGTTTGCAATGGTGTTGTGGAAGAATCAACAAAACAAAACCCACCACTCCCCCTCCCCAGAAATGAACAAAGACAACTCTCCTGGGATTGTTAAATAGCAGCAAATGGATGGAAGCTTTTCTTTATAGGTTTTTGTTCTGGTTTCCACACCCCGCCCCTGTTTTGGATTGTGAATGGCTGGTGTATATTCACAACGAGCTTCGGTAATTGTGGCAATTAACATCTCCGTTTGGCTGATTCAAGGACTGTTCTTTCACAGGGCTTCCCAATCATGCATAGGAGCACTTTTTTCTTTCCCTGCTTTTTCTCTTAAAAGGAAAAAAAAAAAAGAAACAAAAAGCCAACCGACTCTGGGCTGGTATCTGTGATACTGCCCTGTACTGCTCTTTGTTGGCTGCATCAGTCAGCGTGAAGCAGAGGACACGTGGCACGTGCTTGGCAAGGAGCAGGCTCAGAGCGATTCCTGGCAGGAGGCAAAGCTGCGGCTACCTGCTTCTGCTTACTAGCAAGTAGAAATCAATCCTTCTTCCTCTTTGTTTGGGGTTTTTATAGCTATTCTATCAGGGGAGTGGTGGAGTCTTGCTGCTGTCCGTGTTCGTCGTGCAGAACGTGTAAAGTTATTTCATTTAGGATCACGGTGGTGACTTCGTAGCTGCAGTTGGTTCCTGGGCATTTTGGTCCCATCCACCTGAGAGAGGTGACTGTTCCTTCTGCTGATAATGTGCACTCACTGGTTTTAAAAGGGGTTTCCACAGAAACAGGACAATGGCTGCAGTGTGATTCTGTCAGTGTAGCTGCAGCTTTTCCCTCAGCGTGCTACTTACCCATGCTAGCAGGTAAATCCTGGCTCCCACTGGCACTCGGCTGCTCATTTTGGTCACCTCTTTTTCTCTTTGTAATTTCCAAACAGTGTCTTTCTCTTGTTTTTCTGAAACAGAAGCCTGGAGAGGTCTGACCCCAGTGGGAGTGTTTCCCAGAGGAGTACAGAGTGGCTCTAGCTGGTAGCAGATGGCTGAGAAGGTGCTTTGAGAGCAGCTCAAATCAGTGGCACAAGTGAAACTTCATACACGAGACAGAACAAGACCCAAGCCAAAGCTCCGGCTGGGGAGTTCTGACTTCAGCAGCTGCTGTTGCATCTTCCCCAGAATGTCATTACTGGATGTTTTTCACTCTGAGGCTTCTTGATGCAGTGTGTTCAGGAGCCTTCACTGATGCCTAAGAAGCTTTCTTAAAGTCTCTGATTGAGGGCAGGCTGAGAGGAAACCCACACTTGGTGTTGGTTGTGCATTTGATGGGAAATAATTGCTAAGCTCAGTCACCTTGTGGCACTGACCATGGGGTCATGCTCAGTTAAATCCTTCTGTGAGATCCATGCTTCTGACAGGATTTAGGACAGGTGCCCCAAGCTCAGCTTTACTGTAGATAAGCATTTTCTTCCATGGTAAGAAGCTGCTTTGTCTTACGTTCTCTCCTCCATGTGTGGTGTGACTATCCCCTAGGAGTGGCAGAAGAGAATGTGTCCTCTTCGCCATGAACATGTTTCCTGCTCCTGACTTTCCAAACTGCCCATTTGCTATGTTCATTCTGATGGATTCCCACTACTTTTCTTGTTACAGGTGTGAACAGATCCTTCTACAACATGCAGAGTAACGTTTTCTCATGTCTGTGTTAACTGGAGACTGAAGTCTCCCTTGCCAGAAGGAGTCAGGCAGGTAGGAACCCGTGTGGGGCTCAGGCTAGGAACCGCAGAGACTGGGTTTCTGAACCAGCCGGGTGGATTTGGCCAGTTTTTTACAAAAATCTGAATGGATTTGGAAAGCAGAGCTTTCACCCTGGCCCATCTGATGGTTTTCACTAGATGGCAACAGTGGTGATGGCTTGTTCGTAAGAACAGCACTACTTACAGCCTGACTGTTCCCCAGTATCTGCTTTTTTCCTCCCCTCCCCTAAGACACAAAACAAACTCCTTAAGCTATCTTGAAAGATTGATGCTGAAAGCAATGAAATAAATCAGGGTAAAATACTTCTGTGATTCTGCTGTGTCTCCAGGAGACACTGTTGAGGAGTCTGTGACTTCACTTACAATCATGAGTGGTCCTACTTTTAAATCCTTTTATCTAGCCTCTCCTGTATTGTGATTTTTCTGGCCCACTTTGTCTTTAAGGCAGAATTTGGAGGGCTGGAAGAGAAGACCTTCATTTTAATGAGGTATTTCCACAAGGAATTAAAGCTGGGGGCTGGCTGGGCTTTCACCCGTGGAACAAACGTGGTTCATTTCCTTAGGTCCTTTATCTGAGCTGCCGCTTACACAGCCGCTGGGGGGGTTGGGTTGGGTTTGGTTTGGTCTTGTAACGCTCTTGGCACAAACTGTTCTGTGTCTTGCTGGTCTTTGCTGCTATGTTGAAATGACTGTGCTATATCCTTGTGTGTTTGTGGGTACCTCTGGAATGGGGCTGATGCTGTAGAACGTGGCTGTGGGATAACGTTTGTCTGCTGAGGACTCAGGGCGGCGCAGCCCAGCCTGGACCAGCTTCCCCCCCGTATCCATTCCAGGCACATGCCGAGTGCTCTGCGCACAGCGATGGCTGGGCCGGTTGGTCCGTAAGTACTGCAGAGCATTAGAACCTGCTGTGTACAGAGCGCAGCAGGGGACTGCACTGACCCTGCTGGGAACGGTGCAATACCGGGCAGCTCCTGGTGTGCCAGACAGGCTTCACGCCCCTGCCTTGGCAGGTGCAGCGCGGGGCTGCTCTGGTTGAGATAGGCTGGAGCAGTGCTAGCTCCTCGTTTTCAGAAGTGAATGAAGACAGGAACTTTCCCGTATCCCACCCCCGGCGTTTGGTGGGATCCTGTAGAACTGCATGTTTCTCTCTGCAGGAGCTGACACCTTTTTCTCTGATTTTCGTGTCAAGTATCCAGGACAGGCTGGGCTCTAGAGTGGCTGAGCTCTGCCTCTCCCTGCAGCGAGAAGTTCTGAGTTTGGGGTGTAGGGCACTGAGCCAACCTCCTGCCAGGCCTTACACAGTGACAGTTCTATTCTGTGAGCCCCTCAGCACCTGCTTGTGCTTGCAGCTGAGATTCCTGCTCAGCAATAGCTGCCCACAGCTGTGTTGGGAAGCCCACAGGAGATGATGAGAGCACAGCTTGGGACAAGGTCACCTCTCCAAAGGAGACTGTATCTGTAGGGGCAGTGACTGACCCAGGAAATGAACTCCAAGGAGCAAGGTTTGTGGCAAAGAGTCTTAAAAAAAGCACTGCTGTTGTCTTTTACCTCCTGTTAAATCTCCTTTCCCAAGGTAACAGTCCTCTGGACACTTTATCCAAAGGTCAATTGGATTGGAAGCAATGATGCACAGACGTTGGCTTTTGATAGGATGTTTTGGTTGGAATCCAACGGGTGGTCCCCACCCTGAGATTCAACAGCTCATGAGTTGATGTAATTGAGTTGTTTTTGCATTTAACTGGATTGTAAGAAGATTGACTTTAAAAATTATTAATTCTAATCAGTGATTAGAAAAGACATGTAAAGAATTGTATGTACAGTAGAGGAACAAAGTTACTGATTTTAAATAATGAAAACCCAGACTATCACCTATTCTAGAATTGGTTCTACTCAAAGAGTGACCTCTTACTAGCATGGACTGCACTGTTCCTGTTAAATGTCTATTGCATAATTGAATTCTTTTTTGTAGATATTGTATTAAAATCCAAGTGTCTGTATAGTTAATATATAGCTGCTTATGTGTAAATGCTATTTTAAACACTAAAAAGCTTTTAATTTTATGTGATAATCACAGCCTACGTTGTCAGTTCTTTGCTCTGCTGCCCTTATCTTTGAATCTGGGATGATGAAAGGCCAGTTCAATCTTCCTATTTGATTTTTTTTTTTTATCCCTGCCATGCTGTAGTTTTCTCCTCTTGCTGGGAGAAGGTTGTTCAGGAGCTAATGATAGACTGGGAGTTCTGTGCTTTAATGGGACTTTGGAAGTTCAAAGTAGGACAGGAGCCCAGTAAACGTTCGCCGCTAAACTGGGTCATCAAAGTGCCAAGGCCTGGCTCTTCCATGCGGCTTAATGACACCCGACTGCAACCGTAAGACCCTGGCTCTCCTCAGAAGTGCTGAGGCTTTGAGACAATGATGGGTATAGAAGCTATACTTCTTCATTAAACTGCTCTTCTTCTTAATCACTGAGCTGCTCCCTCCCAGCTTGGCAGGAGTAGGTGTGCAGAGAGCTTGTGGAGGTAAAGGACAGCTGGAGGATTTGAGCTGTGACAAAGACACGAGCTGGAACAGGTTTTCCTGCCTGCAGAGCCAGGACAGGAATCTGGTGGTAGAACCCATCGATGTGTCCGGCTCTCTCACATGCATGTTCTCTTCTTCTGCACTCTGTGCAGCAGAGATGAGCTTGGGTCTCTGGGACACCCCTTTGCAGAGTGACTGGTAAGCCTGACACCATGTGTGGTGGACTTGACAGTCTCAAAGGTCTCTGACAACCCCAGAGATGCAGTGATTCTGTGTGTGTGTTATACCCAGCCTTCCTGTAAGGTCTGAGAGCTTCATGTACAGAGAACAGCCACAGCTTGACCCGGCAGATTCCCTTTTCTTCGCTGGTGGAGAGCAAGCAGCAAAGGGAGAAGAAAAGTTGTTACTGTGGAGGCTTTGTCACAGAAGGTACAATCCTGCAGGCTTGTGGAAGAGCCTGGGTCTTGCAGTTTCCCAGGTTGTGTTTCAAACCCTATTTGTTTGTACAGGATGTAGAATGGTCTGCCCTGCAGTTCCCCACTTGTAGGAGCACTAACGGCTCACAGCTTTGGACAGGGTCTTGCAGCCTTTCACCCAGCCCTGATGCTCTCCAGGTCACCCAGTGCAAATTGCCTACAGGAGACTGAAGTGGGCTGAGATAGTGGATCAGGTGCTTGTCTCTCCCTCCCCCTTCCCCCTAAAAAGAAAAGAAAAATCAGTTTATTGTGGCTCCAGCTCTGCTACCACAAAGAGAAGCAGAAGAGGTAAATTTTATCTTCCCCTTCTTTATTTCTGGAACAATGATGAGCAGTTCTCTAGTGCTTCCCTGAGGTCCCAGCACTGAAGCAAGGAGTTCTGCTGAGATTCTCAGGTGCAACAAGCTGCTTATGAAAACTTGGTGCAACGAGCTGCTCATGAAGACTCCAGTAACAAGGACTTCCCCATCTTCAGGTCAGATTTTCACTCTAACCACACTTTTGTCCAAGTAGGGACAGAATGTCCCATGGAATAGGAAAAATTTCCCTCTGGTGAGATTTGCATGGGTTTTGGGATGGGAGGATGCTCTGACTCTGGACAGAGTGATTTGCACTCTCTTCATTTCCCTCTCATCTTCGTTTCCATGTTCTTTGCAAACACGTGCTAATGAGATGCAAATGATTGAGTTGCAGTGTAACTGGGCCACGTGCTCTCTGTATCACAAGCACAGCTGCCTTTACACACCAGAGTGGTCTCTGCACTCTTTGCTCCTGGTGTTGAGGAGAAGAATGCGTGGGGCTATGGCTCAACAGAGTTACCTCAGTGCAATGCACCCAGCAACTTCTGAGGAGCAAGTTCTGAGGGGCTGCTTTACTGTATGAGGAACAAGTCTTCCTCAGGCTCCTCTTCGATGGAATACTGGAAATAATCCTCCGTGTTGAGGTGGGGCTTAAACAAGATGATGTAGCACTTAGGGATGTAGTAGGTCCCCAGGATCCCCAGAGTGGTTGTCAGAATGGTGCCAATCTGAGTCACAGGCCTGAGCACTGTCTTCAGGGTGGCAAAGATAGCGATGAAGAAGATGTAGATGACGAGGTAGATGAGGATGGCGAAGGTGATAGCCCTGGCAATATTGTACTTCTTCCCAGAGGTCTGTACCATGAAGGTGCAGAGGAAGCAGATGAAGGCCAGGCATACATTTGGGCCGTGCATGAGGGCAAAGGCAACCCAGGACTCAGTGTTGCACACAAGCAGCACCTCCGTGGGCAGGGACTTGTAATCAGACAGCAGGGAGTCAGGGCCCAGGTGAAGAGAGCAGGAGCACAACAGGCACTCGGTGAGGAGACACAAAGCAACAAGGAGCCAGGCCCTCTTCAAGGTTACCCAGTGCAAGAAGGTGGGGGTACAGCGAGGGAAATCTGTCACAAGGGTGACCTCCAGGGACTTGACAAAGAAGGTGGAGAAACAAGAGTTGAGGCAAAGGGCATGGAGTAGCTGCTGGGTCATGCAGAGCTTGTCACTGGGCTTCCCAATGTAGAGACAGCAGCTGAGACACAGCAGCGCGAGTGAGAACAGGGCGAAGAGGCTCAGCTGGCCGCCAGAAGCCTGCACCAGGGGGGTCTTGAGGTTCTTTACAAAGAGCACTGCTGTCACACAGGTCAGGGACAGGGTGATGGCCATCAGCACGAGCAGGGCAAAGGTGAGCGGCTCGTTCCAGAAGAGGTACCTCTCGCTGCGCTCGTAACACCGTGTGCTCCGGGTGGGTGACCACTGGTGCTTCAGGCAGGGAGTGCACGTGGAGCTGTCTGCAAATCAGCAGTGAGGGGCTGGTGAGCACCTTGCAGTGGGGTGCTGCTACCCTGCTGCTGGCAGACCTTGAGCATGGAGCGCAACCATGAAGTAGGAAACTGCTTTGGGTGCTGCTTTGTCTGCTTCTTCCCTCCCCAGCCATATTGGTCTCCAAAGCTTGTAATAAGTTTTTATCCCTTTTCCCTCTCTACTTCTCCATCCTCCATCCCCAAAGGTTCCGTGTATTTCTTGGCTCTCTTTCCCTTGCTCAGGAAGGACCACCAGCTTCCACAAGCTCCTAGAGTTCCATCATAACCATCTCTCCTACTTCTTGAGATAAACCATACATACTGTCCTAGAATCACAGAATTGGAAGGGACCTCCAAAGGGCATCCACCCCAACTCCCCTGCACCAAGTAGGGCCAGCACTCACCAGACCAGGTTGCTGAGAACCCCATCCAGCCTGACCTTAAATGGCTCCAGGGATGGAGCCTCCACCCCCTCTCTGGGCAGCCTGTTCCAGGGATCCCCCATCCTCAGATTCAAGAACTTTTTCCTCCTGTCCAGCCTCACTCTGCCCTTTTCCAGCTTCAAACCATGACGCCTCATCCTATCGTTCCCTGCCCTTGGGAAGAGTCTTCTCCAGCCTTCTGACAGCCCCTTTCAGGGGCTGGAAGGTCACTAGAAGGTCCTTAGCATTTTCTTTGGGATCAATAGAGGAAGGTCCCCCTGGGAGATCAGCAGAGCAAGACTGAGCAGAAAGGGACACAAATAGTGCTGGTGGACGTAACACAGATGAGTAAAGCTGCTGAATTTCTCAGCTCTCACCTTTAGGGCTCCAGAAGGTGTTTTCTGGACAGTCTGTGCAGTCGTAACAGCAGAGGTGGAATCCTTTTATTCGCCTGAATTGTCCTGGTTGGCAGTGCCTGAAGCACTCTGATGTGGGCTCCTGGACAGAGGGAGGAAGGACTGTCAGTCACAGGCTTTCAGGAGAAGCCCTGGATCACCAAACCAAAGAGAAGGAACTGGCTGCACTGGGATCTGATGTCCACCTGGATGTGAACCTTGAACAGTACTGGGACGGGAACCCCTTTCACTAGCTCTGAACAGGGGGGATGGATGTGGGGTTTGCAGAGGAGCAAACTGAGTCCCACACAAACCTTGTAGGAGCAGTGTGCAGACAGGGAGCTCCTCACAAACAGTCCCGTGAAAAGGTTTACTTCATTTTCAGACTATTTCTGCTTTTGACCCCTTTATTTACCTTCTGATCTGCAGTGTGAAACAGAATCTGAGACTTATTGATGTGCAGAGAATCTTCATAGTCGCCTACAGGCAGGTACATGACGGTGCCATTGCTCCAGGACCAGAATATGAGCTTGTAGCCGGTGTTTGTGTTGTGGGATTCATCAAACTGGAAGCTCTGGCCGTTCGCCTCGAATGGGAGGGTGTTCATGAAGTGCAGCAGCTAAGTTGAAAATAGACAGTGAATTCCAGTACAGGCCCTGTTCCTGCCTGATGAGCTAATAACCAGCTGAAATCAGCTGTCCCTTACAGTGGGGTGACAGTGCAACCACTGGTCTTCTGGCTGTTACAAACTTGAAGAGAGGAGATTGAGGTTGGACATGAGGAACAAATTCTTTCCTGTGAGGGTGGTGAGATGCTGGAACAGGTTGCCCAAGGAAGTTGTGGCTGCCCCATCCCTGGCAGTGCTGAAGGCCAGGTTGGCTGGGGCCCTGAGTAACCTGCTCTAGTGAAGGTGTCTTTGCCTCTGCAGGGGGTTGGAAGTGAATGATTGTTAAGGTCATTTCCAACCTTGGCCATTCTGTGATTACCAGCTGCTGTGCGCAGCCCAGTTAGTGAGGGACAAAATACAGCATCATAAAATCATGGGGTGGGAAGGGACCTCCAAAGGGCATCCACTCCAATCCCCTTCACCAAGCAGGGCCAGCACTCACCAGACCAGGTTGCCTGGAACCCCATCCAGCCTGACCTTGAATGGCTCTAGGGATGGGGCCCTCCACCCCTTCTCTGGGCAGCTTGTTCCAGGGATCCCCCATGCTCAGATTCAATAACTTTTTCCACATGTCTTTGTCCCTGGAGAGGGGAGCCCAGCCCTCACCAGCAGCAGCAGAGGAGGTGCTGGGGTCACTTTTGACTTTTGGGGGAACTGCCAGGGCTGCTTCACTGCCAGGGCCAAGAGCACAGTGCAGTGTTCCCCGGCTCTGCGCGGCTCGGTGCAGCTTTGGTGCCCACATCCGATCAGCAGTGGGCATTAGACTCACCTGCCAAGACCTGACGGGTGCTTTGGGACACGCTCAGCGGGTGCAGCCCAGCGCCCTGTGCAGCGCGTACGCCACGCTGTGCGCCGCCACGTACACCGGTTGTATCTGGGAGCGCCTGAGCGCGGGCAGCATGTCATGCAGCGAGACGTGGTCACACTCTGGGCACTGCGGGTCGAGCATGTCTGGGCCCATGTGGTGGTGCAGTTTTCTAGTCTCCTGGCAGAATTCATCCTGCTGAACAGAGGCGAAGAGGTCAGCAACGTATTTCTGGAAGCCAGGGACTGTGCCTGCTTTCATAATGAAGCCTAAGACTGTCCCGATGCTCTGAATGTTTGGGATGGAGGCGGTGGTGTCAGAAAACATCCAGGCTTCAGTGCCAATCCAGACCTTCTGGCTCAGTCCCATCCTGATGCTGTGTTCCAGTAGGGCCCGGGCTGGCTGGCTAAAGGCAAAAAGGACAATGACGTTGACATTGGTCTCGTTAATCATCTTAATGGTGTCTTCCAGTTGGCCTTTGGCTTTGGGGTCTGCCAGGTCGGTAGGAATGAGCCCCTCGAATGCAATGCAGATGCTGTGGTTTCCAGCAGTGCTTAAGAAGAGCTCCTGGGCCCCTCGGCCGTACTCATCATCGCTTCCAATGGTGGCAATCCAGTTCCACCCAAACTTGTTGAGCAGCAGCACCACCGCTTTCGCCAGGTTCTTATCACTGGGAACAGTACGGTAGAAGGATGGATACAGCTCCGGGTTGCTGAGTTGCTCTGCGCTGGCTGCGTAGCTGACCTGTGAGTTAGAGGAGACGAGAGACAGTGAGGAAGAGCATGAAGCTGAGGGCAGCGTTCATCATCCAGAGCTAGATTTTCTGAATTGCTGGCTCAGGACAGTGGGAGGGAAGGAGTCTTCCAAACGGTTTGGTCCCTCATGGCTGCATTTAGCAAGAGAACCACAGACTGGCCCATTGCTCGTATCCACTAGCCTTGTCCCTCATGGCTACCTTCTTCCACTGCTTCTTGCTTCTCCAGAGAGTCTCTTTACCTGTGGGATCAGGAAGAAGCTGAACAGTTTGGCTGTTACCAGACACAGGTCCGACTTGTGTGGCCCGATCACGGCAATGATGCGCGGCTGGTAGTTGCTGTAGTTGCACAGAGCTTCGATGCTCGAGGTGCCGTTCCGGGTCAGGAACAGGAGGCTGGGCTGTAGGGCCATCAGCGGCTCAAAGCAGGTGTCGTACATGTCGTAGCCCAGCCGAACTCCCGGCAGGAGGGAGGTGGAATTGTTGATCTGTTCGACAGCAAACTTCATCCCAAGAGCCCAGATGAGTCCACCTGCAAATAACCTTCAAGAAGAGATAGAGAATGACTAGTTAGCCTGGGAGCTGGGTGATTCGACTTCTTGTTTTGCCTTGCACACAGGTCACTGTCCTTTTGCATCCTGGAGAAGACAACAGAACCATCTCAGCTGCCTGTGGAGCGCAGGGTGAACTGCTTGTTCCATCTGGAAGCAAAAGCAACATCACCTGCACTTCGGTGTGTTAGAGCCAGCACACGAGGGAAGCCAGTGCTGCCAACAGCTTCCCTTAAAACGGGGTTGCTTGCACCCATTAGCACCAAAAAACACCAACCCATGTTCCGTTTGGGGCTCGGGGGTTGATGGTGCCGTACAACAGTGCTCAAATACCTTACAGCTGATCCTTGTTTCTATCTCACCCCTGTGGTTCGGCTCTGAGACCATCGGTTGCTCCCGGGGCTGTTTCCTTCTCCGTTCTCTACCCAGCCCAAGTGACCAAACTTAAGCTTCTTACCTTTCACACCCAACTAGGGTGGGCTCTGCTCGTCCTGTCAGGTTCACAGTGTCTGATCCGAAAGGGAACAAACCTCCTATGACATAGTCCCCCGGCCTTCTGAACTGAGCCGACAGGCACGTGGCTGTGAGGGCTGCTGCACAGCCAAAGCTCAGGCACAGCAGCAGGTCAGGGACCATTATTTGTCTGTCTGAATGAAAATGCGTTAAGAAAATCTCCAAGCGGATGCGGGAGAGCGAGTGGAGCAGAGGATCCAACCTCAGCTCTGCCCAGGAGGTCTCATTAAATAGGACCTGGAGAGGTGAAAACACTGGGGAGGAATTTGTTTGGCAAAATGACTCACTGAGGGACTCTGTGCTGAGATGGTCGCAGGCAAATACACAGCAGCACCCTGTGAGAGCGCTTGGGTGCAAACCACAGCCTTAACCATGCTTTCCTCTACTGGCTGAGTAGCCTTTACTGGAGCAGTGACTTCCTGAACCCACTGTCACAGCTGTGGACGCTGGACCTCCAATGGCACTAAGCCCAGGAGCCTCACAGGTCTTTTGCATTAAGCCCAGCCAGACACCAAACATCTTCGGTGCAATCTGCTCACACCGACTGTCCCTATGTAGGTACCACAGACAACCTAACACAGAGCAGGTCTGAATCAGGGCCGTTTATTTTTCAATCAGCTTCAGAACGGTCTGTTGAGTTGGTCAGAGCCTTACACAGCAGTCGTTTTTAGTATCAGTTTTTTAAATTCAAGGTCACCTCATCATGAGGATAATGAGACCTTCCTCAGTGCATCACAAGGAGTTCCTGGAGCAGGCTGTGGGGTGCGTGAGCTCTTGCTGTTGTGCTGCTGCTCTCAGAAAGCTGTTACTGGCTGTTAGGAGTTTTCCTCCCAATGAGCTACAGGGTGAAGTTCAGTTTACACCCTCTGGTTCAGGCCCTTGACCCACAGCACCAGGAATTCAGGTTGGGTCAGGTTGTCGGGTTTGAATTGTAGCAAACGGGAGGCTCTGGACTGCAGTGTTCAAGTCACTGTTTTATTGGCTGATGGTGCAAGTGCTGCACTGCTCGTGCCAAGCAGTGATGCTGCAGGAAGCTCCAGGTGCCAGTGCCGGAGGCAAGGAACAACTGTAGATTTCTGTAGCTCTGTTCCACATGATTTATCCCAATACCCTTGTAAGGAAACCTTCCCCTTACCGCCACGTGTGCTACCCTTAACTACAGAACTTAACAGTCTGAATACAGAAGTGAAAAGGAAAAAAGCTGTTGGAATGGTATAGAAGCCACCCATGGGCCATTATCCATCTACTCCCATCCCTGCTTTCACCTGAAATCAAGAGTATTTTCAGCAGCACAGACGGTTGGACTTTTGTGCAGGATCTTCAGGCTCTCTCTAGTGAACCTGCACACACTGCACAGTGATGTGGTTTTCAACAAGCTTGGTCACTAGGAAGTGACTCAAAACCTCTCACAGCCTGAGGGATTCTAACCCCCACCCATCCCAAATATTGACATCATCCTGAATGAGCACTGCAGTGCCTCCTCAGCTTTCAAGAAGGGAACTCCATTTTGCAGATGTTGAGGGGTGTGTATGTACATATGCTGGCTGTCGCACATGGGAATTGGCAACAGAGGCCTGGCAAAGCTGTTGAGTTACAGTACAAGTTCAGATTTTCCCTGGACAGAGCTGTAGGAGTTTGACACACTCCTACAAACACAGCAATCAGAACACAATCAGAAGCACAGCTGGAGAACAGCTAAGGTACAGGCTGCATAAATACAGTGCAATACATAGTGAAAACTTCCACATCGCAAGACACGTAAAGCACAGAGCAATGGGCTGATGTTCAGGGTTTGGTCTTGCTTCCTGCTCTGCAGCCACTGGGGCCTCTGACCCCCTTCCTTATTTGTAGGGCACAGAGTTAGCAGCAGTGATCACGGGAGTCTGTGACCACCCGAAAACAAACTTTGCATCAGACACCTATTGCTCAGGATTGCACTTTGAAGGTTAAAGTGTAATAGAAGGCCGAACCCCCTGATCTGTTGGAGGGAACAGCTTGTAAACAAATGAGCTCAGACATAGCGTAACCGTGTTCAGACACCCAGGTCCTGCCTAGTGGTTTAAGTGCACAGAAGCTGCTAAAGCTGCAGTTTGGCTTCAAAGAGAAACCACTCCTCCCAGGCTGGCTGGAGAGTGGAAGATGATTCGGGAAGGACAAGGGAATCACTTAAGCGTGTTAACAGTGGTTTGCTCCGTAGTGCAGAACCAAAGCTCTGCACACACACAGACGTACAACTAAGGGGTAATTCTGTCTCAGCATCCTGAAGAGCTTCCAGTACTGGCAGAGGGAAGGGAAGGTGACCCCGGATGGAGAACCAGACACTTGAATGTCTGTGAAAACACCCGGTTTTCACCTGGTTCATCCCGTTTGTCCCAGGACAGCCCTCTCCTCCGATCAAGGAAGGTCGAGCAGTTGGTGCTGGGCGAAGAGCTCCTGGGTGATACCGTAGACCTCGGAGATGTGTGGCAGCGCCTCGCCCAGCATCGCAACAGCCTCCTCGGTGGAGCCCACGTTCATGATCTCCAGGAAGGCGCTGCGGGAAGGCAGCGCGCAGAAGGCCATGGTGGCGGCCTTGCGGACCACCCAGGGGTGGTGGGCGGCCAGCGATGCGTTGTACGAGTCGGTGCAGATGGCCGAGGTGCTGGAGTCCGGCGGGGCCGCCCGCAGCCCCTCGAGGAAGAGCTGGAGCCATCGCAGGGCGCGGTGCAGCCGCAGCACCGTGCGGCAGCCGGACTCGGGGTGCGCTCCCCGCCGCCGCAGATCCACCAGCCCGTTGTCCAGCTCGTAGTTCACCATGGCCTGCAGTGACTCATAGTGCTGGCCTTGCTCGCCACCGCAGTGCCCCTCCATGATCTGCACCTTAGCCAGCGCGTCCTTGGAGATGAAGGCGAAGATGGCGCCCAGACTTTGCAGGAACCTGAGGGGAAGGTGGAGGGGGGGGGCTGTTAAGGAGCGGTGAGGCCGGGTCCTGCAGAGAGGGTCCCGGGGAGGGGGCACTCACCGCACCAGCCCCCGCCAGCCGCGCAGGTAGGGGCCCAGCAGCACCTCTCGCCGCTCCGACACGCAGCTCTGGAACGCGCCCAGCACCTCCCGCAGGCTGAAGGCCCCCGCCGCCATCACCGCCACCCGCCCGCCACTCACTCGCCGCTCAGCCAATAGACGGCGGGCGGGCCCGGACGGGGAGGCGGGGCAGAGCGGGCTGCGCCTGCGCACTGGCGGCGGGGTAGGAGGAGGAGGAGGAGGAGGAGGAGAGGAGGCGGGGTGCTGGGTCTTAAGGTGCTGGGAGCGAGTGCTGGGAGCGAGTGCTGGGGGTGGGTTTGGGATTTCTGTGGGGTCTGGGGGTGGGGTTCGGGGGGTTGTGTGAAGGAGGTGGCTGGGCTGGGACACGCCGACTGTGTGCGTTGGCTTCACGCAGGTTTTCCCGGGCGGGGCCTGTGGGCGCTGGGGAGAGCGGTTGTGCCTGGGAGCGTGGCGTCGCGGTTGCTATGAGGGAGTGAAGAGGGAGTGGGGCACTGTCCTGTTGATGCTGGGCGATCCCCTAGTTTCTGGAGCCCAGCAGGGCTGGGGAGTTGAAGGGTGGGTGTCAGAGTTGTAGGATCAGGCTCTAGTGGTGCCCAGTGACAGGCTGGGGTGCAGCAGGCACACGCTGGGACACAGGGCGTTCCTCCTAAACATCAAGAAAAACTGCGTCCCGGTGAGGTCCCAGAGCCCTGGCCCCGGTGCCTGGAGAGGCTGTGGAGTCTGCTCTGGAGACATCCCAACCCCATGGCAGTTCCTGTGGGATCTGCTCTAGGGGATCCTGCTCTGGTAGGGGAGTTGGACTGGATGATCTCCAGGGGTCCCTTCCAGCCTCCCAGTCTGTGGTTTCCACTTGTTGACCAGCCACTTGTTGATCTGACCTGTGTTCTCTGATTGTCACCCTTTTAGGAAGAAGCTGAGCCTCTGCTTCACTCTTGTGTCTCATACTGAAAAATAACTGAAATGGCAGCAGTGAAAGCAGCTAAATCTTCTTTTCATGGCCCCCACTTGGAGTAATTTGCCGTGAGATTTAAGAGTTTGTCAAAATGCCTGAAATAAAAGTCACTCCTTTGGGTAAGTCCAGTTGTAAAATCATCCTGAGAGAGAAACACTGAAAACCTGTGGACTTTAGGATTCAGAGTAACGCGAGTTACTCTGCTGGAGACACACATGCCTTCCCGTGCTGCAAGAACTAACCCTAGTAGGTGCAGCGTCTGTCAGCGTATAGTGACACCAGTATACACCAGTTNGCGGCGGGGTAGGAGGAGGAGGAGGAGGAGGAGGAGAGGAGGCGGGGTGCTGGGTCTTAAGGTGCTGGGAGCGAGTGCTGGGAGCGAGTGCTGGGGGTGGGTTTGGGATTTCTGTGGGGTCTGGGGGTGGGGTTCGGGGGGTTGTGTGAAGGAGGTGGCTGGGCTGGGACACGCCGACTGTGTGCGTTGGCTTCACGCAGGTTTTCCCGGGCGGGGCCTGTGGGCGCTGGGGAGAGCGGTTGTGCCTGGGAGCGTGGCGTCGCGGTTGCTATGAGGGAGTGAAGAGGGAGTGGGGCACTGTCCTGTTGATGCTGGGCGATCCCCTAGTTTCTGGAGCCCAGCAGGGCTGGGGAGTTGAAGGGTGGGTGTCAGAGTTGTAGGATCAGGCTCTAGTGGTGCCCAGTGACAGGCTGGGGTGCAGCAGGCACACGCTGGGACACAGGGCGTTCCTCCTAAACATCAAGAAAAACTGCGTCCCGGTGAGGTCCCAGAGCCCTGGCCCCGGTGCCTGGAGAGGCTGTGGAGTCTGCTCTGGAGACATCCCAACCCCATGGCAGTTCCTGTGGGATCTGCTCTAGGGGATCCTGCTCTGGTAGGGGAGTTGGACTGGATGATCTCCAGGGGTCCCTTCCAGCCTCCCAGTCTGTGGTTTCCACTTGTTGACCAGCCACTTGTTGATCTGACCTGTGTTCTCTGATTGTCACCCTTTTAGGAAGAAGCTGAGCCTCTGCTTCACTCTTGTGTCTCATACTGAAAAATAACTGAAATGGCAGCAGTGAAAGCAGCTAAATCTTCTTTTCATGGCCCCCACTTGGAGTAATTTGCCGTGAGATTTAAGAGTTTGTCAAAATGCCTGAAATAAAAGTCACTCCTTTGGGTAAGTCCAGTTGTAAAATCATCCTGAGAGAGAAACACTGAAAACCTGTGGACTTTAGGATTCAGAGTAACGCGAGTTACTCTGCTGGAGACACACATGCCTTCCCGTGCTGCAAGAACTAACCCTAGTAGGTGCAGCGTCTGTCAGCGTATAGTGACACCAGTATACACCAGTTCTGCAGTGTTTGGACTTGCTGCATGGCAGGAGGGTTGGAACTAGACGATCCTTAAGATCCCTTCCAACCTCAACCATTCTGTGTTTCTTGTCAGTATGTTGCTGTCCTTTGTGTTTCAGCAAGAGAGACTCAGGCAGCCTGATGACTCCATTTCGATGATAGGATTCGCTTACACACAGCGTAGAGGGATGTTGTGTTGTACAGCACAATCCACTAGTTCACTTGATAGTGCTAAAGGTCCAGTGAAAGCACCGGGTATTCTTTTGCTGTGTCAGAAAAGGGCTTGAAACTTTGTACAGACCTTTGGAAGCTTCTCTTGTGAGTTGTCCCCAGAGATGTCTCACTTGTCTGCCCTTTGCTTGGGTGCAGGCGCTGGCCAGGATGTGGGGCGCAGCTGCATCCTCGTGTCTATTGCTGGCAAAAATGTGATGTTGGACTGTGGGATGCACATGGGCTACAACGATGATGTGAGTATGGTGGGGAAGCCTCAGTGTGGTGTGGGAATGCTTTCAAGGTGCCGTGGCCTTTCCCAGCGTGGCTTGGGGACACTGTTTTGCCCTGCTCCCTTTTGTTTCGCTGCTGTTCAACTCCTCTTCCTTAGCCTAGGGGTGATGGTAGCCAGCTGTGTGTTGCCACTGCTGGGGCTGGTTGTGGCAGAGAACAATCTGCTGCTGCCTGTCCTCTGTGAAAGGTGTATGCAGTGCCACCTTCCAGCCATCCTTCCTCTGCATGGTGGGCTCTGAAAAAATTACTAATCAGGTTGTGAACTCTCCACACAGCTCTGACGCTTTAGAGAGCGAGGAAGCACTTACTGAAGTTGGGTCATCTCATCCTGGTAGGGAAGGAGTGAGGGGATCCTCAGTAAATTTGCAGGTCACACAAAATGAGGCAGCAGTGTCGATCTGCTGGGTGGGAGGGAGGTGCTGCAGAGGAGTGTGGACAGGCTGGAGCGATGGGCTGAGGCCAGTGGGAGGAGGCTTAACAAAGCCAAGTGCTGGGTCATGCATTTCAATCACAACCCCCATCTGGGCAAAAGTGGTTGGACAACTGCCTGGCAGAAACAGACCTGGGGGTGTTGTGAGCCAGCAGGGAGCCCAGGTGGCCAAGAACGCCAACAGCATCCTGGCCTGGATCAAGAACAGGGTAGCCGGCAGGAGTGGGAAGGAGTACAGGTGCCCCTGTACTCTGCGCTCATGAGACCACACCTTGAGTACTGGGCCCAGTATCAGAAGGACATGGAGGGACTGGAGCAGGGCCAGAGTAAGGCAACAAGGCTGAGGAGAGGACTGTGAAGAGCAGCTGAGGGAACTGGTGTTATTGAGTCTAGAGAAGAGGAGGCTGAAAGGAGACCTCACTGCTCTCTACAGCTACCTAAAATGAGGTTGTAGCAAGGTTGGCACTGGTCTCTTCTCCCAAATTCCTAATGATGTGAGGAAGGGAAATGGCCTCAAATTGCATCAGGGAAGGTTTAGATTGGATCTTAGAAAGAAGTTCTTTGCTGAGAGAGTGGCTGGGCACTGCAACAGGCTGCCCAGGGAGGTGGTGGAGTCACTGTCCCTGAAGGTGTTTAAAAAACAAGTTTCTAGAGCACTTGAGGCCATGGTCTAGGGAGCTGTTGGGATGAGGGTTGTCCTTGATCCTGGAGGTCCTTTCCAGCCATAATAATTCTGTGGCAAGAATTAAGTTGGTGAGAGCAAATGTGCTGTCACAGATGGTGTTTTGACACTTCTTGCCGTAATGGCTGGGGCTAAGCTCAACCACACTCGTCACCTGCTCTTGCCTTTCTCCAAGAAAAACTTAGCTCTCAGTTATTTATCTACAGGGTCAGCTCCCATCAGCCCCCTGTCAGTTCTCCCATCTCTCTGACTCCTGCACCCAAATGCTGAAGGTGTTGCCTGCAGCTCTGGCTCTACTGCTTACACTGGTGCAGCCTGTTGTGGCCAGAGGCAGGTTACAGCTCCATTTGTGTGTTCCAGGTCATTCTCACCAGGTTCCGTGGCTCAGGACCATGGGATTGACTGGTTTTGTTCCCTGAGGGGTTGCCTGTTCTCTTGTGTCTTTGCAGAGGCGCTTTCCTGACTTCTCGTACATCACTCAGAATGGGAGGCTCACTGACTTTCTAGACTGCGTGATCATCAGGTGAGGAGGTCCCTGCCCTGCCAGAGCTCACCTGGCACACAGCAAAGCTTTGTGCGCTCTCCCTCGCCACCCCAACGGCTTGTTGCTCCCTCTCTCGCGTTTGGCTAGTTCCTCTAGGTCCTGCAGCGCTTGAAGAATCCGAAGCGAGCTCTGAGAGCCAGGGAAGCCAGATTCCTGCACAGCAGCATCTCCTTTATCCTCTGTGTCCTTTTGCAGCCACTTCCACCTGGACCACTGCGGGGCGTTGCCCTATTTCAGCGAAATGGTGGGTTACGACGGGCCCATTTACATGACACATCCCACCAAGGCCATCTGCCCCATCCTCCTGGAGGACTACAGGAAAATAACAGTGGACAAGAAAGGGGAGATCAACTTCTTCACTTCACAAATGATCAAAGACTGCATGAAGAAAGTGGTGGCTGTGCACCTCCACCAGACAGTTCAGGTAAGGGCTCGTTCCCACGTCCCCTGGGTTGCCCAGACGCTTTTCACTCGAGCTGACGCAGAGTTTGCCTGTGAGTGCAGGTGGATGAGGAGCTGGAGATCAAGGCGTACTACGCAGGCCACGTGCTGGGAGCAGCCATGTTCCAGATTAAGGTCGGCTGTGAGTCCGTCGTGTACACGGTGAGGAGCAGCAGTAGTTACAGACACCAGCTCTCCTTCTCCTGGCCTGTCCTGAGTGCTGATGAATTTGTGTTCTCCCCTTAGGGTGACTATAACATGACACCAGACAGACACCTGGGGTGAGTAGGGACCTGAATTTCTCGGATTTGTTGGTATTTGTAATGTTAGGAAATTTTAACACAGCTTTTGTGAGTACTTAGGGGCTTCTCAGTGCTGATCCCGGAGCGTTTAGGGATGCCTTTGCTGGAAACACAAATGCAACTTGGGATCAGGAGAACAGAAGAACCAGTGTCAATCTATGCAGATAGACCTTGATGTAATCCTCTGGGTGCTGGAACTAGGTGATGTCTAATCACAGAATCACTGAATGATTGAGGCTGGAAAAGCCCTCTGAGCTCATCTAGCCCAGACCAGGCCCTAGCATCACCCCAGCACCAGGGGCACTATGGGCCACAGCCAGGCTGGCCTCCAACACCTCCAGGAATGGGAACTCCACCACTGCCCTGGGCAGTCCATTCCAGGCTCTGATTCCCCTTTCCCTGAGGAAGGGCTACCTAACATCCAACCTAACTCTCCCCTGGCAGCATCAGGCCCTGCCCTCTCGTCCCGGCACTGGTTGCCTGGGAGAATACCTTCACCCCCACCTGCCTTCAGGGAGTTGGAGAGAGGGATAAGGTCTCCCCACTCCTGAGTCTCCTCCATGCTAAATGCCCCCAGCTCCCTCAGCCTCTCTTCATCAGCCTTTCTCTCCAGTCCCTTCCCCAGCTTCGTGGCTCCTCTGGACCTGCTGCAGCCTCTCAATCTTTCTTGGAATGAGGAGCCCAGCACTACCCCCAGTACTTGAGGGGAGGCTTCTCCACTGCCCAGTCCAGGGGGAGAATGCTGTCCCTTGTGCTGCCAGTCACGCTATTGCTGATCCAAGCCAGGATGCCATTGGCCTTCTGGGCCACCTGGGCATCCTGCTGCCTCATGTTCATCTGGTTGTCAACCAGCAGTGTCAGGTCTCTCTCTGCCAGGCTGCTGTCCAGCCACTCATACCCCAGCTTGTAGCTGCAAGGGGTTACTGTGGCCAAAGTGGGCTACTGGGGTTGCTCTGCCCCGGCCCTGTTAAACCTCGTCCCGTTGGCCTCTGCCCGCTGACCCAGCCTGTCCAGATCTCTCTGCAGCATCTTCCTCTCCTCCAACAAGTTGAAACTCCCCACCAGCTTGTTGTCATCAGCAAATTTATTGAGGGTGGACTCAATCCCCTCACCCAGGTCATCAGTAGAGGTGTTCAGTGTAACTGAGCCCAGCACTGATACCTGGGGGACACTACTGGTCACTGGACGCCAACTGGAGGCAGCACCATACACAACCACTCTCTGCGCCCAGTCATCCCCATCCCAGCCATGGGCTGCCAGCTTTTCCAGGAGGATGCTGTGGGAGACTGTGTAAAAGGCTTTGCTGAAGTCTAGGCAGACCCCATCCACAGCCCCTCATCCACTGGGTGAGTCACCTTGCCCGGCTGTGTCCCTGCTGCCCAGTCTGTGAAGGCAGAGAGCAGCGTCCTCCACCTGTCTGTGGCGCCCTCAGATCAGGAATGCTGGAAACTGTCTTGTAGTTTGATTGGTGTGTGGTTTGTTTGGTTTTTTTTAAACTAACATTCCTTTGCAGTGCTGCCTGGATTGATAAGTGTCGCCCAGACCTGCTGATAACCGAGTCCACCTATGCCACAACGATCCGGGATTCCAAACGCTGCAGGGAAAGAGACTTCCTGAAGAAAGTTCATGAGACTGTAGAAAGAGGCGGGAAGGTAGGGCAGCCTGGTAACCCAAGTGGTGTGGGTTTTCCCTCCCTGGAGCTCTTGTTGGTTCTGCAGAGTGAGTAGCAATAAGCTTGGGCACCTCTGTGTGACCACTGCGTGAAGCTGAGGGTGGTTTTCTATTCCTCCCTCTCTCCTTTAAAAGATGGAGCATTAAATACTTCCGTTAAGTCACAAAAAAAGCAGACTGTGGGCTAATAAGGTGATCAGGGCTTACAGCCTGCAGGTATGGAGGGTGAAGGCAAAATTAACTTGCTAGTGAAGTGTCCTTTTGGTGGTGTAAATTAACTGAGCCTGACTGTTCAACTACTGCTTTTAATTCAATCAGAAATGATTCCTGGGGTCCTGCTCTTGCAGTGACACACACCCAGCGGTGCCTTTCACATGCTGCTGGGGGGCCAGGCTGTAAATCCTATTTCAATTGCAGGTTCTTATCCCGGTTTTCGCCCTCGGCCGTGCCCAGGAGCTGTGCATTTTGTTGGAAACCTTCTGGTGAGTGCAGGTGGCTCTGCTGTGCAGGTGCCACCTCCTGCCTGTCCCCTCTTGCTGTGGGCCTGTCAGTGGGCTGGGATTTTCGTGGTCAGTAGCAGCAGTCTTGTTAGTGCTCCTCTGCCTGTCAGCCTGTACTGGCAGTTGTGTGAAATGAGTTTGCTGATAGGAGCTGCTGCTGCTGCTTTTAATTGTCACCCACAGCAGAAGGATTGGTATTTGCAATGGAAGGTGTCTGTAGTGGGTGAGGAGTTGGCTTCAAGTTGCGTCAGGAGAGGTTTAGATTGGATCTTAGGGTGTCAGGAGGATGGAGCCAGGCTCCGCTCAGTGTCATCTAGTGATAGGACAAGGGGCAGTGGGTGTCAGCTGGAACATAGGAGGTTCCACATAAACATGAGAAGGAACTTCTTCACAGTGAGGATGCCAGAGCACTGGAACAGGTGCCCAGGGGGGTTGTGGAGGCTGCTCCGTCTCTGGAGACGTTTTAAACCCCCCTGGACGTGTTCCTGTGTGACTTGGTGCAGGTGATCCTGCTGTGGCAGGGGGATTGGACTGGATGATCCTTTGAGGTCCCGTTCAGTCTCTAGTGTTCTGTGATTCTGTGAAGAAGTTCTTTCCTGAGAGAGTGGCTGGGCACTGGAACAGGCTGCCCAGGGAGGTGTTTAAAACCCCTGGAGGTGTTTAAAAACGGAGTAGCTACAGCATGTGTGGCCATGGTCTAGGGGTTAGGGAGCTGTTGGGTTGAGGGCTGGACTTGATGATCTTGGATCTCCTTTCCAGCCGTGATGATTCTATGACCAGAAGTAGGAAGTTTAACGCACAGCGATGCAGCTGATTTACAGCCTGTTGTGGCAGGGGAGGTACAGAAATGGCTTTGGACACTGAAGGCTTTACAGACCCTGAGCACAAACAGCCCAGATCCTACTCTGTCCTTCTGAATGCCTCTTTCTGTAGGGAAAGAATGAACCTGAAGGCTCCAATCTACTTCTCCACGGGGCTGACGGAGAAGGCAAATCACTACTACAAGCTCTTCATCACCTGGACTAACCAGAAGATTCGGAAGACGTTTGTGCAGCGGAACATGTTTGAGTTCAAGCACATCAAAGCGTTTGACAGGGCCTTTGCAGACAACCCAGGGCCCATGGTGGGTACCAGGGCAGGTCTAGGAGATGTTTTTACACGCAACCCATCATTTTCACAGTAAATCTTTTGACTTGGAAAGGCAGATCCTTCACAACACAGTCTCCTACTGCTCATTTTGTTTCTGCCCGGTTTATCCCAGCAGTAGCTGGAAAGCTGAGTCTTGTCAACGTGATCGAGCAGTTCTGTGTCGGTAGTAAAGTTTGATCAGATGCCGTGGCTGCTCACAGCAATTTCCTAATGTGGTAGTTCAACTTCCACTGAAATTAGGCAAGGTGAGGATGAATCAAATGGCAAACACTTCTTTTGGAGCTTTGCTGCAGTCCGTGAGCGTGTGGTAACAGCTGCACGTGGAGTTGTTCCACCCTTTTAGGGGTCTTGCTTATTATGAGCAGTGTTAAAAACAGAATTAAAACCTGCCATGGGAAAGGCTGAATTTGGTTTAAACCAAAATTTAAAATCAAAACTAAATTGAAACCTGTGGTGTTAAAGCTGAAACTAAATAGACCCTTTAATTATAGGTGGTGTTTGCCACCCCCGGTATGCTTCATGCAGGACAGTCCCTTCAGATCTTCAAGAAATGGGCAGGAAACGAGAAGAATATGGTAAGCAGTGGTGTTTCCTTGAGAGCTGGTTTGTGTTGGTGTAACAGGGGTGCTGACACAACACAGGGCACAGGGAAAGCCGATCCCAAGCAACTCTGACACGAGCGCCCTGCAGAACCCAGCCAGGGCAGAGCTCGTCCAAGCTCTGAATTGCCTTTGCTGTGTGTGACAGGGTGAGCAGAGGAGGGTTTGTCTTTCCAGAAGTCCTTTCATTCATTGGAAGCTGCATCACAGACACCTGGAACAGTGATTTTTTTATTGCATGCCATGTGGAAGTCAGCACTCAGACAGCTACACAGATCATTAGGGGTTGGAAGAGACCTNTTTTTATTGCATGCCATGTGGAGGTCGGCACTCAGACAGCTACACAGATCATTAGGGGTTGGAAGGGACCTCCAGAGGTCACTGGAACATGCTGCCCAGGGAGGTGGTGGAGTGCCCATCCCTGGAGGTGTTTAAAAAATGAGTAGCTAGAGCATTTGAGGCCATGGCCTAGGGGTTAGGGAGATGTTGGGATGAGGGCTGGACCTGATGATCTTGGAGGTCCTTTCCAGCCAGGATGGTTCTGTGATTCTAAGGCGCAGAACAACGTGGGCAGCATCCCAGAGCAGGATGGGCGCGTGTAAGATGGGAAGAACAAACCGCCACAGCGTCACGACGTGCTGGTGGCTGTTCTGATGGTGACAGCAGTGACGTTGCCCCCAGCCGTGGGCAGAGCTTGTAGCTGCTTGTGATCTCCCTCTCAGGTCATCATGCCAGGCTACTGCGTGCAGGGAACTGTGGGCCACAAGATCCTGAGCGGGCAGCGCAAGCTGGAAATGGAAGGAAGACAAATTGTGAGTTTTATGTCGGGGGATGTTTTCAGCAAGTCAAGGGGTAGTGGGGATGTGCTGCAGACCACGCTGAAGGTGCCTGGGGGGCTGGGTTTGTCTGGGGCTTTCACCCCTTTGCACTGACAGCAGTCGGTCTCTTCCACTGTAGGGCTTCCTCAGGGGGGTATTTATAGTGTTTAATTAGGATAAAACAATACAGATGGGGACGTTAACCTGATACCAACTGTCCTTAAGCACTGATTTGTCTTGGCAAGTGTGTGACAGATACCGTGCCCTGAAATGGGGCAGACGGAGTCTGTAAGCTCCCGGCAGCTGCTCTCCGCAGCCGCAGACTCGGTCTCTGCTGGTGAGCTGCTCTCTCCAGCCTCACTCTCTGGGTGTCTGTGTGAGCAAAGCGATTCCAGCTCACCCCATGCGTGCTTCCTGCTCCTGCGCAGCTGGAGGTGAAGATGCAGGTGGAGTACATGTCCTTCAGCGCCCACGCCGATGCCAAGGGCATAATGCAGCTGATCCGCCAGGCTGAGCCGCGCAACGTTCTCCTGGTCCATGGTGAAGCAAAGAAAATGGAGTTTCTGAAGCAGAAGATAGAACAGGAGTTCCGTGAGTACAGGGGTGGTTCTGAACAGGGAGTGGTGGGACAGGAGAGGTGTTGAAGTTCACATGTTGAACCTGTGGGGCTCAGCTGGTTGTTCTCGTTGCAGACGTCAGCTGTTACATGCCTGCCAATGGAGAGACCACAACCATAGTCACCAACCCCTGCATCCCGGTGGACATATCTCTGGGACTCCTGAAGAGAGAAACAGCACTAGGTGACACTTTAAACCAACAGTTCCAGTCACTCGGGCCCTGCCCTGTGTTGTACAGCACTCGTGAGAAGTGGGACAGGCCAGGCAGGGCCTCTCGTAGCTCCCGTAGTGCTTTGTGTGACGCAGCAGGGTTTGTCAGCATTTGGGGGTTGAGGCTTCCTGTGCTGTGAGGCTGTAGTTAATGATGTTTAAAACCAGACACCCTCATTTGCTCCTCACTATGAGAACAGAACCTACTTATCCTTTTCCTAGCTGGGTCTGAATCCTGGCACTGCTTTATAAAGCAAACACAAGGCAAAACCTAAAACCTCTGCAGTCAGGAGGGGGTTTGGGAAGAGGGGTGGCTGTTCCACGTGGCCGAGTGTGGTGGTGCGTGTGCACCTGGGGGCCTGGAAAGGGCTCAGGCACTGTTAAGTGCCCTAACAGCAGGAGAATGAAAATGTAAAATGGTGTTGGGCCCTGAATCTCAGCAGTCCAGCCCGTTAAGCCCTGCAGCAGTGCTTTCATCTGACCAGAGAGCCCATCATCGCTAACCAGTTGTCTCTTGTCACCCCTTGGCCTTAGGTCTCTTACCAGAAGTGAAGAAGCCACAGCTAATGCACGGCACGTTAATAATGAAGGACAACGTAAGTGAGAAAAGGGTTTGTGTTTGTCTTGTGTCCTTGTCGTTCGTACGGGAGCACTCGGTGCAGCCCCACAATCTGGGAAGAAGCCCAGTGCCCCCACACCTGGGAAGGGGAGTCTGTGGGATGGGAGTCACCCTCCTGTGAGCTGTCCTGACTGAGACTTTCCGCCAGTCCAGCAAGTTTAGAGTTGGCATCTCGCTGGCCGTGAGCAGCTCACGCAGAGCTGTTCCTGCCTGCAGCAGGGACTGAAGTTGTGCTGAGACGTTTCAGACTGACAGTCCCTGCTGGAGTTGTGCAGTGGGGAACAGGGGTGATCCCCCTGTGCTGCTGCCTACCCAGGAATAAAATGAGCCAGCGCAAAGCAGCAGCTGTGGGTCACGGATCTCCGCTCTCCTCCACAGAGCTTCCGCCTCGTTTCTCCCGAGCAGGCTCTGAAGGAGCTGGGCCTTACAGAGCATCAGCTGCGTTTCACCTGTCGTGTTCACATTCAGGATCCGCGTAAGGAACACGAGACGGTGCTCCGAGTCTATAACCACCTCAAAGCGTGAGTCTGTGCCTGGCTGCGTTTGGGCCTCCCCTAGGGATGGACTTGAGTTCAGAGCTGTGAGCAGAGGCAGTGCAGGCATCCTCTCCTCCCCCTCAGACCAGCCCCAGAGGTACTGACAGAAAGATCTGTGTAGCCCAGAAGACACAACTGCTGTAGGTAGCAGGATGGGCAGCCAGCGTAACCAGAGTGATGGTCACACTGCAGTACAGAGGCTAGTAACCAGCTTCTAGCTGCAGTTAGTAACTTACAAATGAGCACCAGTGGTTCAGCCCACCTCCTGTCCTGGGGCAGTGAGTGATGGCTCAGACACAGCAGAAGGCAGTAACAACAGGCCGGTGCTTGGATTCAGGGCTGGAGGGGGTGACCCATGCTCAGTGTCTGTGTGTGTGTCCCACCCCAACTGCATCACCCCTCCTCTACCAGGGTCCTCAAGGATTATTCAGTGCAGCATCTCCCTGACGGCTCCATCACCGTCGAGTCCATTCTTATCCAAGCCACAGCACACTCAGAGGATCAGGGAACCAAAGTTCTGCTCGTGTCCTGGACCTACCAGGTAGGAACAAGTCTTGAGTGTCAGGTTCTGCATTTTGGTTATAACAATCCCAGGCAGAACTACAGGCTGGGAATGGAGTTCTTGGAGAGTTCTCAGGTGGAGAGAGACTTGGGGGTGTTAGTGGATGGCAGACTTAACATGAGTCAGCAGTGTGCCCAGGTGGCCAAGAGAGCCAGTGGCACCCTGGCCTGCATCAAGAATGGTGTGGCCAGCAGGTCAAGGGTGGTTATCCTTCCCCTGTATTCGGCACTGGTTAGACCACACCTGGAGCATTGTGTTCAGTTCTGGGCCCCTCAGTTTACGAGTCCAGAGAAGGGCAACTCCATTGGTAAAGGGGCTGGAAGATAAGCCCTATGAGGAGAGGCTGAGGGAGCTGGGTTTGTTTAGTCTGGAAAAGAGGAGGCTCAGGGGTGACCTTATCGCTGTCTATAACTATCTGAAAGGTGGTTGTAGTCAGACAGGGGTTGGTCTTTTCTCCCTGGCTACTGGAGACAAGACAAGGGGTCATAGTCTTAAGGTCCATCAGGGGAGGTTTAGACTTGACATTAGGAAAAGATTTTTCACTGAAAGAGTGATCAGGTTTTGGAATGGGCTGCCCACAGAGGTGGTTGAGTCACTGTCCCTGGAGGTGTTCAAGGCTAGGCTGGGTGAGGTGCTGAGTGGTATGATCTAGATGTTAGGTGTTAGGATGACTGGGTTTATTTGGATTTAGGTTGGACTGGATGATCTTTAAGGTCTTTTCCAACCTTCTCATTACTGTGATACTGTGAATAGGCTCAGGCCTCTCTGATCTTAACTGCTTACAGTCCAGCAGTGTCCTGTGAGGTGGGGTCACTGTAACACCTCAGGTCCAGACACCTGCTTGGACACGGGGGAGTTGGCCGCTGATGCTTTAGAAGATCACGCAGGAGTGTGTGTGTGTGTGTGTGTACAGCACCCAGGGTGTGCTTGTGCTAACGGGGTTGGTTACTACATTTGAAGGCTGCTGCCATCAGGGTTCTCCTGGGTCCAAGAACGGTTTCAGTGTGTTCTGAGGTCCCAGAGCTGAATTTACTGCCCCAGATGGGCAGCTCAGGTTGAAGCTTGTTTGATCCTGCTCCTCTCTTTCCTCTCTAGGACGAGGAGCTGGGCAGCTATCTCACAGCCCTGCTGAAGAAAGGGCTGCCGCAGGGAACACCGTGAGCAACAGCACACCAGGCACAGGGGCTTTCAGAGAGATTTAGGGTTTATTTTTTTTCTTACATAGTCAATGCTTTTTCTTCTCTTTTAATAAAGAAGTTACAGTGTTTGTCCACCTTCAGCAGTGACAGTGCCTGGGGGTCAGCAGCATCATCCTCCCCCGCAGGAAACTGTCCAGGGAGTCACTAGAGGCTGTTGTTAATGAGTCCTGAGGAACAAGCTCTGTGTTGCTTACAGTGAGGTAAGAGATACCGGGCAGCCCTCCCCTCCCACAGCCCATTTCCCTTAAAACCTCAAGGAGCTTTCAGAGCTTCCCAGTTAAAACCCCAGTGTAACACAGGTGACAGTGTAAAGCTCTGACCGTGCTGCTCACCCCGCAGCACATCTCAGAGTTCCTGCCCTCGGCGCCAGCTGGCAGGGCCGTGCGGAAGCTGCGCTCTGAGGATGGAGTCGCCGCTGAAACTTCTCTCGCTGGGTGCGCGTGGGAAAGGCAGGGGGTGATGTGGGAAGGAGCAGAGCAGCCAGGCTGTCACCAAGTAGTCGCAGCCTCTGAAGTGAACTGTTGGCTTTTGAGCAGGTCTGTCAGCCAGGCCCCTGGTTCTCTGGTGACTCCAGTGGCCCACAAACGGTGATACGTTCTCTCTGAAGTTGTGTGGTTCACAGGGTGGGAAGTGCAGTTGTTCCCAGAACTGTGTGGGTCTGCCAGTGCAAGAGAGGAGAGGAGATGGGTCAGGTACTGGGTTTGTCTCACAAGCTGTGACTGAAAAAGAGAGCTCTGATGTTTGAGCAGGGCCAGACAGCGAGAAGAGCTGTAACTCTGCAGTGCCCCCGTGGCCAGAGGAGCTTGCTGATGCTCTTGGATGGAGCAGTGTGGTAGTAGAAGTTCAGCTTGAGCCCACAGGGGTGTACTGCTGAAACACTCCTCTGACTGATGGACTAGTGAGGAGGAATAAGAAGCCCTTATTTGGCTGTGGAAGGAAGGCAGAGAGCAGCTAGTGATCCCCGCTGGAGAAAACAAAAGCAGAGAAAGCCAGGCCGGACTGCGTGGAGCCACCCGGCCTTCGCGTCCCCTCGGAGGGTGGTTTCTGCCAGGAAACCCTCTCCTGAGCTCTGCTGCTCTGCACAGAAGAGCCCCGTGTTCTGCCAACCCCACACGGGACCAGAACATCAACGCAGCAGTTAGACACTTCCCTCAGGTGCTGCCTTGGTGTAACAGCCACTGTATGGAGAGCGGAGGGTTTCAGGGGGTTGTTTCTGAAGGAGCAGTTAGGAAGGTGAATGCTGTGCTTCCCGCAAGGACACCGGGTGATCGTCTCTCTAGCTTTTATCGCCTGGTTGCTGTTGTGGTCTGTGGGACACCCCGAATTCCTGGTCACAGATGGTGTAAACCATCTTGGTCCTGAATCGCAGCTTGAAGTTGAGGAGCTGGTGCTTGCTGGAGGCGGTGAAGCAGTACAGGAGTGGGTTAAGGCAGCAGTTAAAGCTCACGAGAGCTAAGGTGACCCTTCGCATTTTGTAGATCAAGTTGGCAAAGGCCTTATGCTGGATGACCTGGACTCTCATCAAGAAGTGGAGCAGGTGAGTGAGGTGGTACGGGAGAAAGCACAGGGTACAGATGACTAAGATGATGTAAATCGTCCTCAGGGCCTTCCTCTTGCTGGCGCTGCGTTTGCTGCGGGAGATCTTCCTGGCAATGAGCAGGTAGCTGACCAGGATGATGGAAAAGGGGATCACAAAGCCAAACAGCAGGGCCAGGATGTTGTAGGGGGCCATGCGGGAAGTCCAGCTGCTCTTGGAAAAGTTCTCGAAGCACGCTGTGGTGTTCCTCACGCCGCTGTTGTGGAGGGGACCTCCGAGGACGAGCGGAACCATGACGCTCAGCGAGACCGCCCACAGGACTACGACCACTCCCACGTAATGGGGGACTTTGATCTGGATGTAGGTGAAGGGGTGCAGCACCGCGAGGTAGCGATCGATGCAGATGCAGGTGAAGAAGGCGATGCTGAGGTAGATGTTGATGTAGTAGAGGCTCCCCGTGATGCGACAGGCTGCGTCTCCAAACACCCAGTTGTTCCGGTTCAGGTGATAGTGGATTTTGAAGGGCAGCACTGCAACGAACAGGGTGTCTGCCAGCACCAGGTTAATCATGTACGCGCAGGAGCGAGAGGCGCGCTGAGCTCTGCTGCACAGCACGTACAGGGCCAGGGTGTTCTCTGTCAGTCCCAGCACAAAGACGATGCTGTAGATGGCGGGAAGCAGGGAGAACTGGAACTCTGCTTCCAAGCCTGGTTCTGAGCTGTCACGGGCAGCGCTGGCATTGGAGATCCCTTCAGCCCAGGAACTGCCTGCCATGGTCTCTGCTGGAGCGTAGGGCTGCCCACTGGGCATTAAAGCTGCTCCCTAGCTCAGGAGGTTCTCGAGCTCTGTTCCATCCCAGGTGGGGAAGAGCTGAAGCCACACAACTGAGCAGTGCTGAGTCCGGTGAGGTCTGCGCTTGGTCTGTTTGGATGGGAACTGAGGTTGCTGCAGGGGAGAAAACATCTCACCTTTGGTTTGACCTTTACACAGCAGTCAGGTATTTACTGCTTTGAAACCTTCACGAGGTGACTACACTTGAAATCACAGAGCTTGCAGTTCCCCCACCCCAGAAACCAGACCTGTAGTGGGCTACAGCTTTGGCTAAGGAGGAGCCAGCAGTGAAGCAGGACAGGAGAGCTGCAGCAGGGAGAAACCTGTGGACAGGCCAGCATCAGTTTCCCTTCCTAATCCAACCTATCCCTACCACAACTCCAGTGTCACTGCTGGCTACGATGGTATGATGATGAAGTCTGGCTGTCCTTGAAATCTGACTGTGGTAGATGGTGCAGGTTTCCCAGGAACAAAGCAGAGCAGCAGTGGCAGTCACTCCAGTTAACCCAGTACACTGCGGGACTGCACTGGTTTAACCTTCTCTAGGTCGCTCACATCACAGCAGCAGGCGGTTCCTCTCCATCAAGTCTAGGAGAAACCTGAGTAACGGAGCCAGACACCTGAACAGAAGCCCTCAAAGGAAGCAGGGAAATGAAGCCGAGCTCCAGCACCCACAGAGTCTGAGCCGGGCCAGCTGCTGCACTTTCTGAAGGTACTTTCTGAAGTGCTGGTACTTTCCGAAGGAAACTCGCATCGTGCTTCCCCCCGGGGCAGGGGCTGTTTGTCTCGGAGGCACCAGAGGTCACAACTGGAAGGTTAGAACGAAAAACCGAACGGTTTGGCTGTGAGCGGGCGAGCGCACGCGCGCCGGCTCACGCAGCGTTTGCACAGGCTAACGAAGCCAGGCGCTGCCAAGCCCGGACCGCGAGCAGCGCAGGACTTGAAACCGCTTTGATCTCAGAGCTTTGCCGAAGCAAGAGCCGCCAGATATCCGTCTCCTCTGGCTTCACAGTGCAGAAAGGTAAAGCAGAGGCCTCCAGAGTCAGGCAGCCGCTGCAGTGTCTCTGTACAAAGCACCAACAGGCACTGAAGTTCCCACGGGATTCCGAGCTCCTTAAGTTACCAGAAATGTTTGCAGCTAAACCTGAGGTTGGGTCTCTGAACCCTGGTTTTTCTGGGTTTAGTTTTCCAGCCCTTCAACAGCTGCCTGTGCCGACTGCAGTCGGTCTGCTCTGGATGCTGCCTGGAGAGCTCAACCTGAGCTGGGAACAAGCCCACCGCCACGAGAGTACTTGCACCCTACTGTGACCCCATGACCACTGCAACCAGAAGCTGAGAAACACCAACAGCAGGGACTTCTGCACTGGGTGACTACTGAAAACCAAAGCAGCAGCGATACCGGAGCCCGCAGGAGCAGTTTGCTCGATCGACACCCAAACACTGTCAGGACTTGGTTCAGGTCTCTGCCCTGTATCATAAATTCATCATAAATGCAGTCAGGAAGGAAACTTACCAGAGCTCAGATCATCGTCTGCCCTGCAAACGCTGCTGCTGAGTGCACTGGTGTCTGCAAACAATCCCCACAGCCACGAGGACCCACTAAGCTCTTCTGTGTTTTCACACCAGCAACTGCCCTGCAGCTCCTGTGCTGCTCTGCAGCGAGAAACCACAGGAAATGAAGATGAAGAGCTCAGATCCAAGACAGAGCACACACCCTGCTAGTGAATGTCTCCCCCTCCAGAGCTGGGGGAGAGCAGAGCATCCAGCCAGTGTTTGCGCCCGTTTCTGTTCCCTCTGAGTGCCCACGGGATGAGGGAGGCCCAGTGCTCCCACGGAAACCACCCCTGGGCACCTCCAGCCCCAGCCATCTACAGAGCAGGAACCTCTGGAAGGAGATACCAGTGCTCCAGTCAGGGACACTCCAGGATGGGCCTGCAGCTGCACTCTCATTTCCCTTCGAGTGGAGGAAGAGCAAGACTCTGCTGCTGTTCCCCTCCAGGCAAGGTGGCCTGAGGAGAGGTCCCGAAGAACTGCTGCCTCCTGCTCTGCCCACCCTGTGGCCCCCACCACACAGAGAGACCAGAGACGACTCAGTCTCTCAAGATACTCAGATTCGTAGAATCATTAGGGATCAGAAGGGACCTCAAAAGATCATCCAGTCCAATCCCCCCTGCCATAGCAGGATCACCTAGACCAAGTCACACAGGAACACATCCAGGCAGGTCTTAAAAGTCTCCAGAGACTGAGACTCCACAACCCCCCTGGGCAGCCTGTTCCAGGGCTCTGTCACCCTCACTGTGAAGAAGTTCCTTCTCATATTTATGTGGAACCTCCTATGTTCCAGCTCACACCCATTGCCCCTTGTCCTATCACTAGATGACACTGAGAAGAGCCTGGCTCCATCCTTCTGACACCCACCCCTCACATATTATGGACATTAATGAGGTCACCCCTCAGTCTCCTCCAAGTTAAAGCAACCCAGCTCCCTCAGCCTCTCCTCACAAGGGAGAGGTTGTACTTCCTTCATCGTCCTCATTGCTCTACATTGGACATCTTCCAGCAGCTCCGTGTCCCTCTTGAACTGAGGGGCCCAGAACTGGACACAATACTCCAGATGTGATCTTACCAGGGCAGAGGGGAAGAAGAACCTCTCTCAATCTGCTAGCCACCCAATTCTGATCCACACCAGGATGCTGTTGGCCACAAGAGCACATTGCTGGCTCATGGTCATCCTGCTGCCCACCAGGACCCCTACGTCCCTTTCTCCTACACTGCTCTCCAACAGGTCAGTCCCCAGCCTATACTGGTACTTGGGGTTGCTCTTGCCCAGATGCAAGACTCT
>VXBP01006817.1:0-19654 GCA_013400115.1 Rhinopomastus cyanomelas
AGGTCCCTTCCGATCCGTAATGATTCTGTGATTCTCTGATTCTATGTTGTTTAAGATGTGGAAACCATGTGCAAGATGAAAACTCAACCAACAAATAAACTACCTAAGGAAATGCCTAAAGACTTTAAAAACCACCGCACTTAATAAACTTTGTCACAATTTTGGGAAACCATGCTAATTGGTTGTAGTTTCTCAGATAATTCCTTCAACAGATGTTTGTTATGGGAGAGTGTCAAGTGTAGGGCTACAACACAGTGGAGTGTTTTCTCATTACTTGTTGCGTTATTGACTGTCTCAGGGAGAACTGGTAGACTGATGAAGAATAGTGATACAGGTTTAAACTTCACTTTTAGTGACAGAAATGTGTTTTAGACAATGAATTACCTACTTCTGAAGGGGTTTACAGGAAATGGCATGAGTGAAATGGGTAAGCACTGCTTTTGTGTATCACCCTATGAAAAATACATAAAGTAGCACGGCTTTAGTTTGTCTTATCGCTTGATTGCAGTGGTTGCACTGTTACAATGTATGTCTAGTTAGGTATTTTAGATATTTTAAATACCTCTGATAATGATGTCTCAATCACTTTCCTGGACTGCTTTTTCCAGTGCTCGACAACCCTTTTTGCTGAAGAAATTTTTCCTAATATCCAGTCTAAACCTCCCCTAGCACAACTTGAGGCTGTTTCCTCTCATCCTTTCACTTGTAACTTGAGAAATGAGATTGACAGCCACGTCTTTATAACCTCCTTCTGGTAGGACATTTCAGCGGAGGTATTTAAAAGAGGTGTAGCTATGGCACTTAGGAACATGGTTTACTCATGAACTTGGTAGTGTTATGTTTATGGTGGACTTGATCTTGAGATTTTTTTTCAATCAATTAGATTGAATTGATCATGGAAATTGCAAATTTTACTGACCAACTGCAGCAGTCTGGTCTGTATCAGAGCTTCTGTCCAGGGATAACACAAGACTTCTCTCATTTCCTACCTGCAGCCAGGTTCTGGATCCTCCAGAATATGGGATAAAGAGTGATTTATGGCAGTATTTAGGCACTGTATGTATTGTTGTATGATCAGACTGAGAATTTTGTTTCTGCCAATATTGTGAATGCCTGCAAGAATATGCTTAAAACCTGCCCGGATATGTTCCCGTGTGACTTGGTCTAGTTGATCTGGCTCTGGCAGGGGGATTGGACTAGATGATCTTTCAAGGTTCCTTCCAATCCCTAATGTTCTGTGAATCTGTAATTCTGTAATACACGCAGATTTGTTACCCAGACCTTTAATATGCAGCTTTAAAAATATTTGAAAGAAGCAATGTTAACACTGTCATATATAAATTCTAATGAGTTACACTTAAAAATTGTTTACTAAGACTTTCCAGTTTCCCTGTGGTGCCTCATTTATTCCTAGTTAGAACTATTGGACCAGAAAATCATGAGTGGTCCCCTTTGATCAATACGTTTCTTTGATCTCCCATTTTTTTCCAAATTCATCTTCACTCCTTCATTTCTGACACTTCAGGTCTCATCGTTTCAGATCTATGTAGGACCTAAAATTCCCTGGTCAGAGGTCTAGTATGAGATTTTTGATAACACTTTGAATATGAGGCCTTAAAGTTGCTACTGGAGCAATTGTGCTATTAAAACTGTATAGTAAAAAAGTGGGGAAATGATTTTCCTCATAGGAATTACTGATTTTTATTTAAAAAATAAAAGATTGCTCAATTTCTTTTCCCTGTTGTCACGATGCCAAATGTAATCAATATTTTTTCCTGGATCTAGAATTGTCTCTTTATTATTTCTGACAAGACCTTCAAATAAAATAGATCTTAAAATACACTGGTTAAAGCCATTTCCTAAAAAGCCGATGTTTTGATAAAACTATGTGACTGATTCTCAAGTAGTGACTCTAAGGGGATTGGTTGACTTGTTTATTTAAAAAAACCCCAAATTGCTTATTTCCTATAAGTGGTCTATTAAATCACCACAGCATTGCCACAGCACTGAGATGATTGATTTTTATTTTATTATTTTCAGCATTCATGTACTGTAGGAAACTGGTTATGGGTTTTCTGCACAGGTCAGCAGTAAAGGGTGGAACAGGCTGTTATATATTCTTCATCACGTCACAACAAAGGTTGGCCTCCACTGAGTTCTTGAATGTAGAGTGACCGTGTTAAACAGGTTTGTAGCACCTCAGAGTACCTCTTCCCTTGGAAATGAAAACCAGTCTGTATTGACAGATTACTGTGAAGATGCTTTTCTTGAAATAATGCCAATGACAGTTGTATATTTTTGGTGACTTTATGTCTAGACACTCATTCTTCACCCAAAATTGTCTTCTGAAATTACTCCAATACTGCATAAGATAGTAAATGGTCTGTAAAACATTCTGGGCATTCTTGCAAAAAAGGCTCAATCACAGTGAGAAACAACATAACATTTATCACAGAAGTTTGTTATTTCAATCCAGACTTTATTTGGAGCTACCTACTGAGAACTTCCATTTATCTATTATGTGACATACAGGTTTATTTTTACATATGCATTCATGCAAGTCATGTATTTGTACGTATTGTACACTTCTGCTAACAGCTTTTTCACTAAACACCCTGCACTTGGTGCAGTTGCCCTGGCCTGGTGGATTGAGTGCACCTCAGCAGGTTTGCAGATGGCATCAAACTGAGCAATCTGCTTGAGAGTAGGAAAGGTCTGCAGAAGGACTTGCACAGGCTAGATTGATAGACCAAGAGCCAGGTCCTACACTTTGGTCACAACTCCATGCAATGCTACAAGCTTGAGGAAGACTGGAGAACTGGTCAGTGGAAAAGGAGAGGGTGACAGACAGCTGCTGAACATGAGCCAGCAGTGTGCCCAGGTGGCCTAGAAAGCTAATGGCATCCTGTCCCACATCAGAAATAGTGGAACCAACAAGACTAGAGGTGCGATTGTCATAGAATCATAGAATCATTACGGACTGGAAGTGACCTCGAAAGATCATCTAGTCCAATGCCCCTGCAACAGCAGGTTCACCTAGACCAAGTCACCCGGCAGTAGTGAGGTCTCATCTCAAGTGTTGTGTTCAGTTTTGGGCAACTCAATATAAGAGGGACCCTGAGGTGCCTGAGTATGTCCAAAGAAGGGCAGCAAAGCTAGTGAAGGGCCTGGAGGACAGGTCTTATGAGGAGTGGCTGTGGAAACAGGTTGTTTAGTCTGGAGAAAAGGAGGTTGAGGGGAGGCCTTATTGCTTTTTACAACTAACTGAAAGGAGGTTGTTGAAAGATGGGAGTCAGTCTCTTCTCCCAAGACACTAGTGCTAGGACCAGAGGAAGCAGCCTCAAGTTGTCTCAGCAGGGGTTTGGAATGGGCATTAGAAAAAATTTCTTCACTGAAAGAGTGGTCAGGGGAGGTAGTGAAGTTGCTGATCCTGGAGGTATTAAAAAAATGTGTAGATGTGGCACTAGGGAACAGGGTTTAGTGGGCCTGGTGGCATTGGGCTGACCGTTGGACTTGGTCTTGGACATGTCTTCCAACTAATAATCCTATGATTCTATGAAAAGCCTCTCTTTGCATGCAACCCCATTATGTTTTCTTTCTGATGTTCTGAAACAAATGTGCTGTGCAGCTTTTTTTTTTTTTTAAATTTCCTGCAATATCTGTCTTCTTGTAGCTGGCTTTAGGAGTTCCAGCACAACCTATCTTCTTTGGCTTTTTCTAGTAAAAGTACTGATAACTAAAAAAATGTAATCATTCCACTTTCCATAGTTCAGCAAGCAGAAAAGGTGTATGTCACTTATGAATCATCACAGATCTCAGCTACCTGGAACAGTGTTTGTCAGGATGCAATATTTAGAAGCTTGTGGCTGCAAGGCACAATATTATTCAGCTCCCTCTGTGTATCTGGGCTCAAGATGATGTTCTTGCATGCATATATGCTATGATGGGAAAAGTTAGAGCTCTGTCTTCAATATGTCATAATTTCTTGAGCCTGCAGTGGTGTGTGAAGGTTAGTTCATATAATCATAGTATCATTAGGGATTGGAAGGGACCTCTAAAGATCATCCAGTCCAATCCGCCTGCCACAGCGGGATCACCTAGACCACTCCTGATCTCATTTGATGTGGTGCAGGACAGCACCTTTCTCCACATCCATCTAAAACTACCTGTGCTGACCCTTGTTGTCCTGTCATCACTGTTGATGTTGAAAGGCATTATTTCAAGATTGGGGAAAGGGAAGTGGGAAAGGCAGACAACATCATTCAGGGGACGATTTTATCCAAGATAAATGGAAGATCAGACACTATCTCTACCAGCTGAAGCAAGATCGAGTAATTGTTAGACACTGAAAACTCAACTCTGTTCCTGAACTGTCATGATGTACTGGTGATGTACTCACAACATTTTCATAGTGTTTGACAGGTAGTGTTTGGCTTTTTATTTACACAAATATACTCTGTGCTGCTCAAAGGATCTGTTTTTCTGTTCTTGTATGAAAATTGAAGGCTTGAGTAGAGTGAAGTGAGAGAAAGCATCTAATACTCATAGAGAGTAACATACATAGCAGTGGCTGAGTAATGAGAATGTCCTCTGTAGCTGTGGTGGGCTAGTCCTGGCCAACAGCCCAGTGCCCACCCAGCTGCTCACTCCCCCTTGCCTCAGTGGCATGGGGGAAGAAAATAGGATGAGAAAGCTTGTGGGTTGGAAGGCAAAACAGGGTATCTGCTTATCAGTTACAGAAGTTATTGCCAATTAAAATAGCTTTGGGTAGTGAGGAATGAAATATATTAAAATAACACCTATCCTCCCATTTTTTTCAAATTCAACTTCACTCCACTTCTGACACCTGAGGTCTCTCCCTGTCTTTAGTGATTTGAAGGGTTGGTGGTGCTTGTGGGCAGTACACAGCAGCTTTCCTTGCCATTCTTGCTTCATCCCCAGTGCTGTGGGAGTTTCCTGTGGGCTGTGGGCCCTTTAGGATTATCCGTGGGCTGCCAGCCCTGGGTACTGCACTGAGCATGGCAGCCCAGAGCACCTGGGTTACTTAGGCCCTGGGTAGTTCCTGCATTCATTAATGCTTTTTATTTGGTACCTGAGAGTCAACAAATAAACTGGTAAAACATTATATATTGTCTTGCAGTTACCTTTGAGAGCAAGATGTGAGCATGTGGTGAGCTTTCCACCATCTGAAAGGTGCTGATTTTGTGAAACTGTTGTCCATCTCTTCAGTGAGGCCACTATCTCTGAGAGAAAGCAACTCTCAGACTCCTAAGCCTAAAAGTTTTTTTTTTTCCCCAGATGTACTGGTTATTTGTGTTGTACATTTAAGTCATAAGGAGTTACCTGATACTGTTATGATGCTATGCAAGATGGGGTAATGATCCCTTGTCAAGGATTTGTAAACTTTGCATGAGAATTTCTGTAGTTTCCTTAAGCCTTTCTGTAGGGTTTTTGAAAAAAATGTAATACCATTCTCATCTTCTGTGAGAATGCTGAAAAATGCATTTGTGTTTGTACTAGGTTGTCATTAAACGGGATGTAAAAAACTGGGGGATCTGTTTGGTTAATTAATGACTGTCAGGAGATTACTGCAAAGCTACTTTGGAGCAAGGGTATATTCATTCACTCTTTCACGTTTTTCTTTACTAAGGTGCATTTCATCTAAGATTTAATTCCTGTTTGGCTGGCCATAAACTGTGAAACAGAAGGATGCAGAAGACTATCGCATGCCTTTTTGTACATGAGTGATAAGAGCACAAGATCATTACTGCAAGTTTGCTGTGAAGATGAGTTCAGAGGAGAAGAGTATATCTCCAGCTCACAAAACACCTACCCCATCACATAGAAGTGCCTCCTCTTCATCGTCGTCTCAGCGGGACAGGAGGCAGGTAAGGAAAGATACAAAAGTTTCTAAGCTCTGGTTAAATTATTAATTTATTCCTGTAATATGGTCATTAATTCTTCCTTGCTCTAACTTCACTTGCTTGTAGCACTGAATAATATCACTGTAGCCAAGAACAGTTGATTAACATTTTTTTTCCCCACTTTCTAAAGTGGTTGGAAAAGACTCTGAAGCAACATGAGCACTGTGTGTAGCACTGGCTCAAGAAGGTTATAATTACATAGACAAGTAGGAAACATGCTCTGAAGTCTTCTGGGAACCTACAGTTGCTTTAAATTGGTTTCTGTCCTCTTTGAATCTCTCTTTGTAAAACTAACTACAAAGATGTTGTATCTTTTTACAAGTTGAGAATTTGTTTTAAATATTGTTTATCACTTTTGGAAGTACCTAAAATTTTATATATTATTTTGGTTTACTGCAAATTTTCACTGGTTGTCCCATGTCATATACTACTAGTGTTGTTATGTTATTTTATGTCCATTTCAAGAGACCCTTATCTGTGTGGAGGTCTGTATTAATTCCCCTCAAAACAACATGAGTGTTCCATTTTGAGTGCTGAGTCTCAGCATCAGTGGGAGCACTTCAGAACGTATCAGAGCTACCCACTAGATTTCTGACGAATTGTCGTATGTATATTTACAAATGGTAAGATTGGTACTGAAAATTTGATTAGAACAGAAACATGTTTTGAAACTTTGATCCGTGAAAACCTTGAGTGCTAAATGAACTCCTGAGTTAGTTTATTAACAGCACAATGTTTAAAAATTAAGTACACTGCTTTAGCCACTTGAGCTGCTTCAGCTGCCAGGGAGCAAAAAAAACCAAACGCGGCAACAGAGGAAGACCAGGCTTTGGTCACCACTGCACATGGATGTGGGAACCCAAACAGAGGTCCCCCAACAAGATGAGGCTGTGCAGGTGACAAGCTACCAGGAATGTAGCATTCTCTTCTGTTTTCCTGGCTGCATATGGTGAAGCAGGTAGATTATCTGCTTGACCAGGCAGCACAGTTGCAAGATGAGGTTGAAAAGTTGCAAGTTGAACTAGAAAGGCTCAAGAGAATTAGAGAGGCTGAAATAAAGGGAGATTGGTGGAGCCAGCTTCTGCAGTCTGGACAATGGCTAAATAAGAGCCAGATTCAGGGGGGGCCTGTATCCTGTAGTTCTCGGGTGGAGGACAGAAGCCCAAGTAGGGCTGGGTCTCTTTAGCTTGGAGAAGACTGAGGGCTGACCTCATTAATGTCTATAAATATTTGAAGGGTGAGTGTCAGGGGGATGGAGCCAGGCTCTTCTCAATGTCATCTACTGGTAGGATGAGGGGCAGTAGGTGTAAGCTGGAACATAGGAGGTTCCATATAAATATCAGAAGGAACTTCTTCCCACTGTGGATGACAGAACGCTGGAAGGGGCTACCCAGGGGAGTTGTGTAGTCTCATGTAACGGGTTGGGGTTTCTATAAACTGCTTTGCATTCTCTACCAATTGTAGCGGGTTCAAATTAATGAATTGCCCACATTCCCTGCAGGAAGATCTCGATGACATCTCGGATAAATTTGCCAGACAATGAAATAGCTTAGGATACTGGACAGAAGTTTATTAACTTAATAGCTGTATACAGACAAAAAAGGAAAAGAAAGGAAAATAAAACCAAGCAAGTTGGTGTGCTCAAACTAGAAACTGCGTCACAAAATGCCATTACGCTATCTGAGGAAAATACCATGGGAAGTCACTATTGTTTGGGCCTTGGGTCATGTCAGAGATCTGGACAACAACAAAAGCATGCTAACCAGAGATGAGTGCTACCACCCTCTCCCTTAACGCCCCCATCGCACCCCCCGGTGCAGGTGACATGTATTTCCAACAAAACTCCAGTCTCTGTCCTTCCGATCCAAGATTCAAGGATTATCAAGTCCTTCTACTTTTCTTCAACTGCACACAAAAGAGTTCTCCCCCAAACTTAAAGCACCCCCGGTGCTCAAAGCACCCACCTCAGCGGCAGAAAATGACAAACAGCTTCTTTTCCTGTTGACCAGTCTCTCCAAAATGGCAGCGATCCATCGCACAGCCCCAGTCATGTGGGGGATCCAAGATGGAGACAGATTGCATGGCTGGATCAACAGGGCCACCTGCACACACTGCACTAGACCGAGACAGTTCTCCAGACCCTCTTCTCTCTCCTCTCCTCCTGTCTCAGCTCCAGGGGGGAAGAGAGGGCACCCCAGCATACCACAAATTTACCACAAATGCTGAAGCTGCGCTGTGGGCGGTGGTTGCACTCAAATCTTGCTTCCAAGATCGCCTGGATCATGGCGTCAGGTTCAGGCCGAAAACAAAAAGGGCTGTGCAGAGCTGGGGGGTACAGCGGCACGAATCAGGATCTTCCCAAGACCACTAAAAAACCAGGGCAAACGTGAGGGCCGCCCATTACTGGGTGGGGAGCTGTGCAAACCGGAGCATCCTCCATTCCCGAAGCAGTGGCACCACTGGAAAACCTGTGGCAAATTTGCAGCTAGCACTGGGCCGGGGAGAGCTTATAGGTACATCTCCAAGCCACGGCAAATCGGTGCCACTGGAAGCCGAGGCGAGTCACAGCTGGCAATCCAGCCGGGGGGCATGGAGCTACACAAACGCGGTGCATCTGCTCTTCCTGCAGTAGCGACGGCGTCGCTGGAAAACCACGGCTGAGCCACATTCCCTGCCCTTCCCCCTCCCCCCTCCCCGTCCCAAGAACAGGCGGTGAGGGGGGTGGCACTCGGCTGAGAGCCCGCAGCCCAAGAGAGCCTGCAGCACGCGAGTGAGAGCTACTACTTCCTTCCTACTTCCTGAAAAAACAAACCGCCCTCTCTGCTTTTTATAGGCTGACCCCGACATGCACATTCGGGGCAGGTCGGGGATCAGTGACACCTTCCCCCAGGACAAGTTCCTGATAGGGGAGGGGTCCTCTAAAAGCAGCAACAACTACTTTTCTTTTCTTCTTCATGAAAGCAGAACTGCTGCACATTTGAAAATTCTAATAATTTTCAAACTGCAACATCTAGTTTTCTGGAGACGTTTAAAACCTACCTGGATGTATTTCTGTGCAACTTGGTGTAGGTGATCCTGCTGTGTCAGGGGGATTGGACTAGATGATCCTTCGAGGTCCCTTCCAATCTCTAATGATTCTATGATCCTATGATACAAAATGTAAGCATATAACTACTTGGTAATTTAAAGTATTGTGACTTGGTCTAGGAGATCCTGCTCTTTCAAGATCCCTTCCATTCCCTGATGTTCTGTGATTTTGTGATTGATGCAATATTGACTTCTTTTTGGCTGGACAAGGAAAAGAAATTTTTGTTTGCTGTGGTATGCATTTAGGACTATACATTAAGAACATTTTCACAGCTACTTGTATATCAGCTGTGACACTATTTTCTCAGCTGCTGTTGAAGTAGGTTGAATTAGCTGAGTTATAAAAATTTTGAAAATTGATAATTTTAATGAAAATTATGGCTTTTGAAAATGTGAATATAAATAGTCTCACCATAAGGTGTGTTTAAAATGTTAAACCAGGAGAAGCATTCTGATAATGCATTATATTTGACATGAACACTCAGATATGTCTGGGTGATCCTGCTGTGGTAGGGGGATTGGACTAGATGATCTTTGGAGGTTCCTTCCAATCCCTAATAATTCTATGATTCTGTGTGCTCAGTAGAAGGCAGGAAATATGTCTGGCATTTAAAAAATAATTCCCATAGTTTTCAGTGAAGCCAAAAGAAGAAGGTCAGTGCAAGACTTGTAGAAACTGCTGAACTCAGCTAACAGCATATTGTCTGAGCTGACTTTGTAATTAGGTAGTGTGGTGCAATCAGGAAAGTGAGATTGAAAAAGATTACCCTTTGGGAATACATCCTATCGTAATTCTAATGGCTACCATATCTGTTACTATAGCAACAGGGGAGAGAAAGGTACACCTACTGCCATGAAACGGATGCTCAACTCCATAGTTGTCTTAAATCCATATGTAACTAATGAAAGATGAAGCATGATTTAAATATAAAAGCACACAATTAATAACCCAGATTCACTGCACCATCTAGCATAAACAGCTGTATTTCTGATTTCTTGCCTTGCTTGTGGGATTATTACTATATGTTTTGGTTTTCATGGGCTTTCCCCTAAATACAGGAACAGCTGTGGGCTAGGGAATTTTTGTTTGGGGGATGTTGGGTTTTATTTTGAAAAGACTTGAAAACTCTTCTTCTGCCTCCTTGGCCACATTGTAGCACCCTTCCCAAGGGGGTAATATATATGCATAATGGAAAGTGATGTAACTGGATGGAGGATCAATGGAGCTTTCATTTTCGTATGTGAAGATAACATTTGACATTTCTAGATGGTTAATGGCTGAGCATTTCTGATCATATAATTCTTATCAAAGTCATACTAGCAATTATGAAACAGATTTCCCAATAAATGATAGCACAGGAGGCTGAATGAGTGTGAACATGACTATGATAAATCATTTCAGTGATAGTGGAAAATGTTGTGCTGTATATAATGCTGTCATTTTAATGTCGTTTTCTTATTTGTGGAATACGCATCATCTAAGAGAATTAGCAGTCAGCAAAAGCTTTGACATTGCCAATTTGCAGACTACATGACTAAGTAATTGGTAAATGAGCAGACTACTGAAGCCAGCAATAACCAGAAAACTGGGTTCTTATTTTTTATATTGTATGAACTTTAGTACATTAGCTAGAAGGACCAGGACTAAAGTGGTTTTTTTTAATCCCTCAAATGAGCAGGGTGGCAGGGCAGTTGTGTCATCGATCAGGAATACTTTAAGATGGAGCAGTAGTAATTTTTCCTATTGAAGAACTATAGAATCGCTGTCATTTCACTGTCACCTGAGAAAACTAAGAATCCCCCTTGTGCCAAAAGTGAGCATAAAACCTGCAATTCTGACAGTCTTTTTTACAGGCTACGCTGAAAAGTTAGATTCTTCTTTTTCATCCCTTGTCAGGCTCCGAAGAGGCTTGTAATATCTTACTGCACAGCAAAACTGAGGAAAACTAATGCTGTTTTTAGAAATTACAGTTGGATATGATAAAGTCTTGTGCATTCAGTTTGATGGATGTAAATAATTTATAAATATTCCATATTTTATTTATTGGTTAAATATGCAAGTAATATTGCACACTGTCATACATTATATGTTTTCTGCTGAGAAGGCAGAAAGAACCAAATACATTCTGGGGTTAACAACGTGCAATTTGCTAAATTGGGGGGCTGAGCCCAGGCTATTAGAGGAAATGGTACAGAAGGAGACTAATAATAATGGACTGTGAACAAAGGAGAGATTTTGACTCTTTTGACCACTATCTGGAGGGCAGATACATGATGTGAAGTGGGTTTAGCAATGTCAGCTATTTCAAATGCAAGGATTTTTCTTCTAATGTCTCAATTTATAATTATTTACAGTTTTTTAAGGCCAGGGCTGGTCAGCTGTTGTGTTTCTTTTTGTCACATTACTGTTTCAACAATTCTTTGGTTCTTTTACCACAGAGCAAACACAAAAGGAGAAAAAGTTTTAGTCCTCCTGCATTTGGCTGTATGTGATCACCTTTCTGCTAGGAGAGATATCGTACTTCAAATTACTGCTGTCTTTCAGCCATATGTAAACAGTGAAAGATCATGGCTTTGAAGGAAAAGAACATTATTTTCCAAGTCAGCAATAATCTTCTTTTCAGATTTGGTGTATTTGCTTCGGGTTTTTTCTTGAATTTGTTTGGTTTTCATAAGAGCACTGCTAACTAGTAGTCAAAGGAGACTGCGCAAAGGATGTGGAAATGGCTGAGTTTGGGCTGAAAAATGATGATCTAGCCTTGAAATCTAGGAGCAGAACACAATTACAAAGTCAAGGCTTTGGTCTTGCCTGCAGGTCTGTGCTGGAAAATGCCTAGTTAGCTTTTTTAATAACAACTATGTCTTAATTTGACATAATACTCAAAGCAGTGTTTCCTAAGGCAGGTATCACTTTTTTGTAGATAAAACATTTTTAACAATATAGAAAGAATTTAGTCATTTGTCTGCAGCAACTAAACAAACCACTATTAAAAATATATTGCAGTAGATTAATCTGTGTTTAAGTGTATGGTACCTGGAAAAAAGGAATACTAATCATGATTTGGATATGGGGATGCAGTACAACTCTAGGCCTCACAGTGCTGTGTGCTGTAGTAAGCACATAATACAGGCAGTTGTTTCTTGTAATTTAGACAGTTCAGATTTCCTGCCTGAGGCATTGGAAGGTTGCAGGTGGCTACTTGTGATGTTTCAACTTGCAGAATTGCAAGCTGAGTTTTTGCAGCTCTGCAAGCAAAGGGGCTGGAGCTTCCAGTTTCAAGTTTCCAGTTCCTCCTCCTTCTTCACTTCACTTTTGTGTGTTCAGAGACACAGACATATGTTGCTGAGTGCTTAATGCAGCAGTCGTTTTGCCCCAGGAATGTGGTGAATAGAGAGAGTAGTACCTCAAGAAACAGAAAAAGAAAGGTTTTTGTTTGAATTCCATGGTTTCCTGAAATAGGGAGAGGGTTCTCCCTTGTTTGTGGCTGTAAGAATTGTACTCTGGAAATGAAATACTAGCATTAGAAGTACATGGAACTGGGAACAGGTACATGGAACAGGGGAATGCCCACTGATGCTAAGGGACATTTGCATTGTGGTGTTGTTAGGTCATAGGCTGGACCTGATGATTTTACAGGTCTTTTCCAGGCTCAGTAATAAGAGTTCTGTGGGTGAATTAAATGTGTCTTACTTTTTCCTAAAATTGAGTTGAGTTTCAATTTTTTTTCCTGATTTATAGGTGGTTTTCAAACTCTCCTTGTTCTGTTTTTATTTTGGCCCTTTAGCACATTAACTAAATTAATGGATTAAACTCGTCTTGAGTGAAACAGGTTAAAACAAAGAAACTGCTTTTTCCCAGGTTTTTTGGAAAAGAAAAAGCAGCTAGGTCTCGAAGAGATCTCAGATAGTATTTGCTGATCAGACAGGCCTGATTTCTGTGATCCTGAACTGCATCCCTAAACGCAGTTCACATGCCTTCAAAAAGAACCTAGTCTCCTTTCCTGCCAGGGTCTAAGGGTTCTTGAGTCCTTCTGCTTCCTTCAGAACAGATAGCTCAACTAAGCATGACGAAATTCTCAGGTGCCTCTCCCAAGTATTCTTCTCTCCCCAATATTCAAGCATCGCCAGCTTTTCTCAGTGGCAGAAATGACAGTCTCTTTTCCTGCTGAACAATGCCTCAAAGATGAGGGCTGGCTACATGGCGAGCACAGATGGCCAGCGTCAGCAGGGGCCTCCCCCATGCCACAAATGTGGTCAAGAGAGTTCCATTTCCCTCCTGTCTCTCTCTCTCTCTCTCCTCTCCTCCTGCCTCAGCTACAGGAGAAGGAGGAGTATTTTTCAGCTCATCACGGGTCACTAGATGGTTGCCCCACAGAAGGGAGGAATTGTCACTAAGTTCTTGCTTCTCAGCCCACCTCCATCTTGGGGCTGGGCCATGTCAGGCCAGGTCGGGTTGGGGCCTGCTTCTTGGCCCACCTCTCCAGGCCAAATGGAGCCCGGGAGGGAGCTGCTGCCTCTGGCAGGGGAGGGCGCCGCTGCCCCCGTCTTCGGGAGGGTGGGAGGGTAGTGGCAAGTTGTGCAGCGAAAGACGGAGCCCTGTATCAATGTGCTGGGGCAAAGCTCCCAGAAGAAAAAAGGGCAGGGCTGGGTTATCAGCCCTCATTTATAGTGTCACCTAGTGCTCACCCCTCCCAGGACACCTCACTGGGAGACTTCTCTTAAGGAAAAATTTTTCTTCATGAAAGTGCAACTCTATACATGTTCGGTACTTTTCAAACTGTCACATTGGGTTAAACCCTTAGCACTGCTACAAAGTGCTGGTTAGATGAGAGAAATGTAGATTGAGAGCAGAAAAAGAAGTGACATGTCGTCTCCTCAATTAATGAAAAAACATGATGAAAAGAGATGTGTGGAATAGAAAAGTATATTGGGTTCTGTGCAAATTCTAGTTTAATGCTTTCAGCTAACATTAAGAAGAGTAGAAGAATTAGAGAGGAAACTTTCTTGTCTAAGAAAACTGCCATCAGGTTTTCCCAGGGAGAAAATGCATTGCAAATTTTTCATAGATGTACTGCAGGAACCATCAGGTTCTGTGATGGTCGGTTCACGTGGGCAATCTGCGCGCCACAGTGAGAGTATGGTGCAGAAAGGAGAACTGAGACGTACGAGGAGTGGAGTGCTCAGCTGTGCAGTGTAGAAAGTAAAAAGTACTTGAGCGTGAGGTTCTTGGTCAGGGAATGAGAAGGTGAGTAAGTTGGGGAGTGTCACATTAGAGGTCAGAGTTTAACTTTTGTCTTCCAGAGTCTGTAGCAAAGCACGGACCTGAGAGAATTTTTACTTTTCAGTAGTTTGTGAGAGTTGTTTCCAATAATAATTGCTAATCTCTGTTTCAAACTGAAGATGCTACTAAAAGCCAAGTACTGTTATTAGTGATGTACATCTCTTTTGCTCCTTTAACTCTCCTCAGATAATGCAGTAGAAGCAAAATTAGAGTAAGAAGTGTAAATAATTATTTCAACAACTTGCTGGAGTAAACAAATGGTCTGAGAGAGCCGAACAATGAAGTGGCAAAATAGTTAACAAAACCATATGATCGTTCTTTAAATTGGTCATCTTCTGCTACCCTACAAGATTGATTTTTTTTTTTTTGTAATTGCATGTCTATAATACAAGCTGAAAATATTTCTTGGGTGCAGGAGGTAGTGGATCTTACCTCAGTTTCTGAAGAAAAATGTCTAAAACAGTGACTTAATCTGTGGGACACCCATGTGAATGTTATATTCAGTTCAATGCTGTAGCACTTGTCCTAAGAGAAATCTTAATCTCAGATCTGTCAGAATCCTTTTTCAGCATTCAAGTGGATAACAGTGAATAACTCATGAGTGAACATCTGCACGTGGCACAGTCACACCTTCAGAAGAAGCTAAGGATTTTCAGGGTAAAGCTTTCTGGACTACATGTTTGTCCAGGGACAGGGTATGTAAGTAAGACTCTGTAGGGAACTGGTGCAGATTAATCCCAGGGGTGAGGCAAGCTCCCCCTTAGTACTGTTGCCAATAGATGCATTGAAAGAATGAGGCATTCCTTCTCTGGGACTGGGAGTCCCGCGCATGGGGGGCAGGACTGCTGACACGCAGTGACAGCAACACCTGCTCAGGAGCGCAGTTCGGGCTGGATGCATCAAGCTTACTGTTTGTGTATTGTGAAGTGAGCCTGCAGGGATGCAACAGATGTTCCCCATCTTGTTTTTCTGCATAAAATTTACACAGTAGATATTTGACAACTGGAACAACTGTCTGGGCCCAAATACAGGTTTGGATCCTAAGTGTCCTTGCCCTTATATATATGTATATATACAGTAGCTTGGAGATGTGATCCCATAGAGTACAATTTTGGAGATTAATAGAGGGAGATGCTGCCTCTTTTCAAGAAAGACTTGTCCTTAAAGCTGTTGAATAAATCAAATTAGCTGGCTTAGACTTACAGACTGATCTATAAGGCAGGTGAGCACAGTATCAAAAAGACCTGTTGAAAAAAGAAAAGACTATGCAGTTGTTTTGTCCTAACAGGGATTAGTGTGCATGGCCAAGCTGTCCCACAGGGCCACATGTACACATTCTCTGAGCTTCATGAACATTGCTGTCTGAGTTATCTTGCCTCTAGGAATGCTTTACAGACTTCATGTGGGATGCTGAAGTACAGATATGTGTCATATGAAGAAGGATTTATTGAACCTGTGTCAGTTTGATTAGAACTAGTGTAATTATTTGTGTTTTCATAACATGGTCACTCTTGCATTCCTGCTGTGTCAGTTTTTCCCTCTGTACTGTGCATGCACGTTCGCATCTACGTGAGCATGTCTCACTTTGCTGCAGAATATAAGCTAAAAGGTCCACTTTTACAAAAATGAATAGTCATACAACTCAAGTGCCCTCAAACATTGATATTATCATAACATGGACTTGTTTTCCAACTGCAGCTCAATCCAAAATGAGCTGTCTGAGATCAGTGAGGAATGTGTGTGCATACACACATGAATTCAGATGGAAGCTGTGCTACATTTTTGAAGTGCCATTTGGGACTTGGAAACAAATTGGGGGTGGAGGCAATAGCAGGTATGCGATGAAGGCTTCTGTTTCCAAGACATTAATGCATCATTTAGACTGTCTACATTCAAGACCTACAGATGTGTTAGGTAGAATACATACGTGCCTTAGTAAACCTATTTACTGTTCTGATTGTTATTTTTTTTATTAAATACTTTATCCTAGAATTAAGTATGAAGCTATTACACCCATACTTATTTTTTCCCAGTACAGTAAAAATTCTTGTGCAAAACCAAATTAACTATTTTTCAGAACCCGTTTTTTCCCTAGCTGCTATACTTTTGTACTGCAAATATTAAAGTTTGAAGGATATTGAGAAAGTCTAATTGGGTAGCTTATACAAGGATGTGAAAGACAGCCCCGGGAAGAAAGGGCTTTTGGTTTTGACCCTGCTCACTTTTTTAGGCTAGAGTCCATCTTTTTTGTCCTACAACCTGTGTTAACTTCATCCTTTGTAACCACTTATTAACATGAAAAACTGCATGTATTTTCAAAAGAAGGCCATTCAACATCTCTAGAATGCTTCCATTAGTTGTCAATATATCAAGGAAGGGTTTTCTTTTGTGTATGTAATTTTACTTTCCCTCCTTTATGTTTTGAAACACATCAGCAGTAATAAAATTAATGACTAAACTGAGACTAGTGAAATATCAGTCCTTTTAATTGTGGCTGTGCAATAGCCCTACAAAAGATTTGTATCGTTAGTAATCTGAATTCTCTGTCAGATACTGTCAGTTTGTCTGTTTGTCTGCATTTTGAGATAACAAAATATAAACTGTCAAAGAAGATTGCCATTAAGGACTTGGACTGCTACTTTGGAGTCATTCCAAAGCATTGCTGTGACAAAGAGAAGATTGCAGTTACAATGATACCTCTTAATCAAGAGCAAAATTTAATTGTCATTTTCAGTTGAGAAAAACTTACTCTTCTCAGAGGGTAACTACAATTGCATGTTTGTCACTGTGCTCCATGTCCTGGAAGTGAAATAGTTTTATTCCATGCCAAAGACATACTACTGACATGTGGTAGAATTCTTACCAAATAACAAATACATGGTTGTTTTCTCCTGTAGAAAAGAAAGCCTTTTCTTTTAAATATAAGTGAAATTGCTTTTAGATGTAAGTGAAACTTTTCTGGAAAATGGGAAAGCATTTTTAGTTGTCTTTTTAAGAATAGCAGGTTTTTTTAAAGCCTAGTTGTGACATTTCATTTTAGTACCATGCTTTAAAAATACAAAAATTTGTGGCATTGTCATACATAAAAAATAGTTGTAATAGTTTAAGATCATTGTGTTCCCTAAATGTTCACCTGCAAGCCCATCAGTTGCGACTCAATAACTGCTCTTGTGAACAACTGTTAAACATCTATGAAAAGCACTCATCCTGAAGTACTTTGCCTCACTCGAGAAGCTGATAACAAAATGCCAAGGTGTGATAGTGAATGTGCTGGGGGCAGTAATAACTTATGTGCAGGGCAGCTTCCGGAGTGAGCGTAGGGCAGTGCTGACTGCACAGTATGCTCACTCGGTATCTGGTATCTGAGCAGAAAACGTGATCTGGCAGTCTGGCGAGGATCACTTTGCATCTCTGTAGTTAAGGACTGCAGTGCTTTCTACGTTGAGCAGAGTAATGAAAAAAGAGAAGGGATAAAGGGGTGTATTGCTTCTGAAGACAAACTGTTTGTCCTGTTATGTTCTGCATGGGTAGTACTTGGTACATTTGAGCCACGACGCTGGTATTTCACATAAGGGATGTAAGGATTTGTCATTCATTACTACTATGCATTGTAAAAAGTAACACCAAATAATGAGTTATCTTCTTTTTTTTTTTTTAAAGAGTGTTCATATTTTGGAGCGGAAGGCTTCTTCAGGGAGCACAGACCCTTCTTTAAGCAAGCAGTTCCTTGAAAGTGACTCTCTCACTCTATCCAAGGTGAGCAAAAGCATGGGCTATACTTTTGGGTGATGAGTTTCTCTCTAGTTACAAAGTAGTTTGAATAACAGCTTTGGGATTTTGTGTGATCTGAGTATATTGCAAGCCTGCCCTGGAGCCTCCTATTCCCCAGCTGAGGTATAAGAGGAGTCACTAATCTTTAATAGATTTTATAATAATAAAAATAAGGATTTGGATGCTGGGGGGTGGTCTGGGAGTGGTTTTCACTCATCAACAGCCACAGTTAGGACTGTTAGCATGGTTTTAAGAACAGCTTGTGATACTGCTGCAGCAGAATCCACATTGCACTGAATAATTGCTCATTTTGTCCTTCTGTATAAGGTCTTTTGTTTAAACAAATAGCTGTATGAGACTGTGATTTCTAGTGGAGAAGGAATCAATACTGATGTTATCTAGTGGATAAAATACTTATGCCTGCAGCTGATCTTCTAAAGGAGAAATCAATATAGTGAAGAATCAGCTGGGGAGAGAGCCTCTGCTAGCCCCAGGGGACTTACAGTTAAAATTGCTCACCTCAAGAGCCAAGTGCTTCTTTGTGGGATAGAAATACTGCATACGAGCTTCCCTCTACAGTAGTGGAAGTAGAATATCCAAGCAAAGCACAGGAAAGTAAATCGTAGATGTTGAGGATGGCATTTACAGGCACTATAGGTTTTTTTGCTGTGCTTTTAAAACTGTCTTTTCATAATAGTGGTGTTAATATGGTTGGGGCCACAAAACTAGGTGGGAGTGTTATGAAAGACTAACAATGCTTGGCTTTAAACAGTTTTGTGTCAAATGGAGGAGACAATTTTTTCCCCCTTTAAATGTTTGATGCTGTATGGCCTCCTTCCTCTCTGACTTTTCCTAACATTGTTGGGAGCTGAGACATGTCAGATGAGAAAGTGCAAGCCTTAATGAGCAGGCCATAGGAGATTTTTAAATTGTTACAGAATTTAGTTGGTTACAGTAGTAGCAAGAGAACAAGAAACAAGGGCATGACTGTTTTATCTCTTTAAAATACTGTCCTTTATCTGTTCGCTATAGTTGTTATGGTTTTGGTATATTGGTACATTTGGTATGTGATGGTGTATTTTAAATCTGGCTTGAGTTGTACAAGTTGTCATGAACAAGAAGTGGCACATACAAGGAATGTGCTTTAAATGGCTCCATGAAAGCTGGCTGATCTGAAATCACACGGTTCCTGTTCTTTGGGGAAAATCAGTCAGCTTTCCTATGAATTTCACTTAACACAGTGAAAATGAATGCAAGAAAAAAAAATGTAATTCCCTTTTGCAGATCTCTGAAGGTGCTAATGCCCTCTTAAAACAGTCATAAAATGCCTTTGAAGACCTGGCTACATTTAAAACCAACAAACCAAACTCTTCTGCTTGTTTTCTTGCTTTTTAGGAAAAATTAGAAAATGCAGAATTTCTGTAGCTTATCTTTAAACATCAAAAAATTGATGGCGTCTTTATGATCAGATAATACCACAAAGGACATTTTAAATATATGCCTACATATCACAGTATCACAGTATTACCAAGGTCGGAAGAGACCTCATGGATCAAGTCCAACCTGTTACCACAGAGCTCAAGGCTAGACC
>VXBP01006817.1:20178-58900 GCA_013400115.1 Rhinopomastus cyanomelas
GTGGGCTGACAGCTTAGCCAGCAGTTTGCTGTGGGGGACAGTGTCAAAGGCCTTGCTGAAGTCCAGATAGACCACATTCCCAGCGCCTCCCCACATCCACCAAGCGGGTCACCTGATCATAGAAGGAGATCAGGTTGGAGAGGCAGGATCTGCCCTTCCTGAACCCATGTTGGCATATATATACATATAACTGTATGGTTTTGTCCTCATTTCATCTCATGATCCTGCCTTTTCTAGAGGGGGAATACTCTGACCAAAGGTACTTATTTAACATGTAGATTCTGCCAATACCCTACTTGCAAAATCTCGTCAGCTCTTTCAGTTCTTCTGTTCAGAGCTAATTTATGAAAGTGTTTAGATAGATTTAACAGGTGGTCAAAACCTCCTGCATTTTCATACCATTAACTCCTTTAGCAGGTCAGACCTTTCTTATACTATTCTCTGCCACAGTCTGATGTATTTATTTCATTGGCTCACGGTCCTAATTGTGAACGTGCCTACACCCAGTCTCACACTGTCATTTACAATGTCAGGTCTTTTTAAAAGCTTCAGCTTCCTTTAGTTAACCTGGAAAGGGTTAGACTTCTGAAAATGTTAATATTCGGTAGTTTTAAATGAGATACAGCTGGACACAATAGTGACCAAGTAGTTTGGTACCTAATATGCTGATTTAAAAGCCTACGCTCATTTACTTTGTATTGCCCTGGAGAATTTGTGCTGCATACCTGCAAGTTTTCATCATGTGTATGCACTGTTGATTAATCAATATGTCCTCATACCTTTTCACTAGGAACCTGACAGCTGGGAAATCATAGAGGGTCTGAAAATAGGCCAGACCAATGTCCAGAAGCCAGACAAACATGAAGGCTTCATGCTGAAAAAGAGAAAATGGCCTTTAAAAGGTTGGCACAAGGTAAATGTCTCATAAAACTGTCAAAATATTATTACCTCATATTATGAGTTGGGATTTTTTTGTATGGAGGAAATTAGGCTGTTAAGTAGATGCCAAGGGTTTTGGTATATGATGTTGCTCCAAATGGTATAAAGAATTATTTTGCACATATAGCTCATGGCTTCCAAATTGCAGTGCCTGCTGCTTAATGTGATGTTCAGTATCCAGGCAGAAGTTTCAAATAATGCAACAGATGCCTTGTGGTTTAAGAGGTTTAACCAATATCCCTTTTGTTCTTTCTGATACATCATAACACACTGTATCCCTGTGCTGTAAGACTACATAGAATTTAAGTAATAGGGTATCGTGATAGCAAAGGAGAGCAAAGTGGGTTCTGCATGGACTCAAGATCACAGAATCACAGAGCTTTAGGGATTGCAAGGGACCTCGAAAGGTCATCTAGTCCAATCCCCCTGCAACAGCAGGATCACCTACACCAAGTCGCACAGGAACACATTCCAGTGAAGGAGACTCCACAACCCCCCTGGGCAGCCTGTTCCAGTGCTCTGTCACCCTCACTGGGAAGAAGTTTGTTCTCATATTGATGTTGAACCTCATATTTTCCAGCTGACACCCATTGACCCTTGTCCTATCACTAGATGACATTGAGAAGAGCCTGGCTCCATCCTCCTGACACTCACCCCTCACATATGTGTAGACATTAATGAGGTCAGCCCTCAGTCTCCCCTTTTCGAAGCTGAAGAGACCCAGCTCCCTCAGCCTTTCCTCATAAGGGAGGTGTTCCACCTCCTTCATCGTCCTCATTGGTCTATGCTGGACTCCCTCCAGCAGCTACTTGTGCTTCGTGAATGGAGGGGCCCAAAACTGGACAGAAATGTGCTCTCTCTAGGGCAGAGTAGAGGGGGAGAAGAACCTCTCTTGATCTGCTAACCACCTCCCTTCTGATCCACCCCAGGATGCTGTTGGCCCTCTTGGCCATTTGTGCAGGCTGACTCAGTAGATTTGCTCAGCTTTGTCCCTGAATTTTGTCTTCTTGATTTCATTGTTCTGTGTGGGGACATAGATTAGTAATGACTTGGCAGTGCTAGGTCAAAGGTTGGACTTGGTGATCTTAATGGTATTTTCAAAGCCATGAGATTTTGTGATTCTCTTTTGGCATGCAGTGGGTCTGTGCTCTTTTGCCATGGCGTCTCAAGAGTTAAAAACCAAAACACCCCAAAACTCAACACCGAATCTTCTGTTTCCTTTTAACTTTGGATACATGTATCCCCATATACTTATAACTTTTGTTAGCCTTGAACATACTGCTCAAAAACATAAACCATAATAATTACATTTCTCCCCCCCTTGCTTAACAGCAAGACGTGGGGTATTGGCACTCTTTTGTGTTTTTGTAGCTGAGGGTATTTGAAGAAAGATATCTTTCTAGGACGGAATGTGTTTTACTGGTAAGGATAGTGAAACCATCTGTTCTATATGACATTTTTTCTGGGGAGGCAGTGACAATTTTCTTGTTGAATGTTGAGGGACTTTTGGACTCAGGTTTGATTATAAATGAAGTCCATACTAGTATAAAGCACATCTTTTTTAGAATGTCTTTATTCTTTCTAAATGTTTTACTAACTTGTACACATGCCTGCCACCTTTTTTTTTTTTTTTTGGTGCATGTCTATCTACCTTATATTTGGTTTTGTTTTATGTAACTAGGATCTGTAGTTTCAGCAACCACAGCACTTGAGTTTAATCTAGGAAAGTTAAAGAATTTCAGACTGACTTACCTGAAATACTGAAAGAACAGAAAAGGAGAGCTTGTTTAAAAAAACCCCAAACAACAAATTAGGCCACCAAACCCCTCCCCCAAACAAAGCCTGGACAATCCACCAGCCATCTTCAAAAAGCCCATAGCAATCAGATGTATATAGACTATATGGAATACATCACTGCTTCCACTCCTTTAAAATACACGATGTTAATGTGTTGTTTCCTGTGTGGCTTGGTCCAGATGATCCTGCTCTGGCAGGGAGATTGGATTAGATGATCTTTCAAGGTCCCTTCCAATCCCTAATGTTCTGTGATTCTCAGACAGTTGTCTATTTGGAACTTTAAGGAGAGCACAGCTCTGTAAAGGAGGCCACTACTGGTGATCTGTTTTTTATGCTGACTTTAGAGAAGTTATTTGTGTAAATATTTTTTAATTGTGTCTAAAATCTTCGTTGTTAAGCGTCTCTGTCCACTCTGCTTTACATTTCACTGAAGGTTCTCTACTGAGCTTATGTTTAGAAACTGTGGATTTGTTAGTCTTTTTTTCCTAAGTGCTGCCTCGCTATCCTGATATTTCTGTAAAAATCCTTTCTGGTGCGAGACGAGTGAGGAATTCCAGAGACAGCAGTTGTAGCATGTGCTGCGTTAGTCTACTGCCAGCAAAGCCATAGCATCCTCTGTTGCATGTCAGCATCAGACGGCTCTGAATGTGCACTAGTAACGTAGCATGTACAACTTGAAGAGCAGCTGGTAATTCTCTGAAGTGTTGTATGCTTTGGAATGAAACATGAGGCAATGTTGTTTCCTTTAGTGTGTGGAACTTAGGCAGAGCAATATGAAATAAATGTTCCTAGAGTCTGGGATAATATTTTCGTGTTCTGGATTTTTAACATAGTTTATTGCTTTTTACATAGGTTATTGCTTTGCTCAAAAAAAATAAACTAATGTATGTTAATTATCATTTTCTGAAAATTAGTGGTGGTAAGCACAAGTTACTGAATCTCATTTAAAGCCTAAGTTTCCTGCTAGGCTGTATCTTTATGTTGTATGCCAAAGCCTGTGCTAATTTAGCTGAAGTAGTCTGGTACACATAAGCCAGGGCAACTTTAATTGCAGGAGAAACAACTTGTGAATAGGCTTTCTGCCCTCTGCTGTAAGTAGACGCCACTCAGCCAATGCAAGTTGTACAGAGGCACAGATAGGCATTGTTAGGCTAGTCTAGCCCTGGTTACCATGTCAGTGAAGGTATAGTGGCTCATACCACCATCTCATCTTTACCCCACCTGTGTGGACGACTGCCATGTGGCACAAGGTTTTGGACAGGAGAACAGTGTCTCAGAACCTGCTTTATTGTCCAGCTGGAGATCAAGTCAATCACAAGAATGTCCATATGCAGGTTTTTCTTTTGGAATGTAGGTATTACACTAGGAAAATCATACCAGTTTCTAGACAGAGAAAGTAGGCTGTTAATGAGAGATGTGACCAGCTTCTGTGAGGAGAAAAACAAGAGGAAAATGAAGTAAGAGCTATAACTCTTACACTATACAGTGTTTTCTCACAGACCGTATTTAATGGCTGGAAAACTGAAAAAGCACCCTTTGTTAATGAGGTGTTTGAAGATAAACCTAGAACAAATTGCTGAAAAAAAGATCTAGATTTTCTCGTATGAAATATAATTGCTATTCAAAAAACAAGCAACAAAATCATTCAATACTGTATTTATCCCCGTTTTCAATCAGCAAACATTCCTTAATTGTTACAGAGCAATGAATTATTGTGCATAGTTTAAATTGCAACTGCTTGTTAAGGTGTTTTTTTTCCTTTCAGAGGTTTTTTGTTCTGGATAATGGAATGTTGAAATATTCAAAGTCGCCTATTGATGTAAGTAAAGTTGAAGATCATTTAAAATTTTGTGTTGGAATTCAGCCTGCCAGGAGATGAAATCTCATTCTCACTCTAGGCATGTTATGAAAGTACACAAGGATGACACTGATGGGTTTAGAGAGAGATCTGTGTATGGAAAGCATGGAAGACTTTGGTTGAGTACTGCCACCAGGAATTCCACATTTTCTTACTTCTATGAAAAGAACATTTCTTAGTTTATTTAGTGAAGGTGCTTGATAGATTAACCTGACATATTTTATTTTGTTCAATTTTTATGCCAGATAGAGCTTATTATTCTGAAATATTCAGATATGACAAAGAAGTTTTAAAGAGTAGCATTGGATTAGCTAGATCTGAAACCAAAAAAGATCAAGCAATAGCAGCAGGGAGTTGAGTACTGTCTAATTTTCTCTGCTGCTCTCTTACATGTATGTGTACTAGAATGAACCAACACACTTTAACTTTGGAGATATGTCTTCTGAGATACTTTTATCTCTTTCTAAATATATAGTAAATGGTTAATTTTGCTACAGGGTTTGTTTTTTCAATATGGCTATATGTTAAATGTTTGTAAAATAGGACATCATTTCAGCACAATGTATTTTTCTGTTAAATATAGTGAAGTGCATTGTACTCACAAATTTTCACTCCACTTTTTGATTTTAGATACAAAAAGGGAAAGTCCATGGGAGCATTGATGTTGGTTTATCAGTTATGTCTATAAAAAAGAAGGCTCGTAGAATAGATCTTGACACAGAAGAACATATTTATCATTTGAAGGTAAATAGTGGTTCACATACTTACCTTCTTTCCATCCACACTAGAAATAAATAACACTGTAAAAAATATGCAGAGAAGTAGTATTTTGCATGCTTTCCTGATAGTGAATTTGTTTCCAGGTGAAGTCCCAGGATTCATTTGATGCATGGGTTTCTAAATTACGCCACCACCGGTTGTACCGTCAGAATGAAATTGTGAGATCTCCAAGGGATGCTAGCTTTCATATATTCCCTTCAGCCTCTACTACAGAGTCTTCACCAGCTGCTAATGTGTCAGATGGAAAGGTAGGTCATGTTCTTTTGTTGAAAATTCATGCCTGCTGGGCTTGCTTATGGACAGTTTCACTGAGCTTTGCTTGTAATACCAATGGAGGAGAGCTTCCACATTGTGAACCAGTGGCCAGCAAAAATCTGTGAGTATGTGAACCTGGAAGACTGTCTAGTTTATCCTTACTCATTAAGGTGCTGTGGTGGTGATCTTGCAAAATATTCACCATTCCCAGAAAAAGTTGCCTTTGTCGTCAAGGATAAACCTGTTTTTCTATTGTCTGATAAAACTCTCCCACTAAGACAACAGCTTTTCTAACTGGTGGTTAGCAAACACAGTTTGCTCGTAGAGTCTTGGTTTGGTTTTCCAACCTGCTGCTCAGAAAAACAAATAATCCGCATCTTGGGAATGATATAATCAAATAGCAGATGCCACTGAAATATTTTTTTACCTTATTCTTAAGTAGTACTATGATTGCACTGACTGAGCAACAGTAAATATGAGCATTTTATTATGCCTTAGGTACAGCAAAATAGCTTTCCCTGGCAGTCTCCAATACCTTGCAGTAACAGCCTGCCTGCCACCTGCACTACTGGTCAGAGTAAAGTAGCAGCCTGGTTGCAGGACTCTGAAGAAATGGACCGATGTGCAGAAGGTTAGACTTTGCCTTTTCATGTCCTGTTCTTTCAGCAAAAGTTTTTTGATACAAAATAAGAAACAGTAAACTGGTTGGAGTTGCATCATTACATGCACATGAAGTAACTCTTCAGGTACTTATATGCTTGTGATGGGGACATCTCTCTCTGCATGTTTTGAGATACTGCTTTTAAAATTTATCTTAATAACATCAATTATCATTATGTATATGATTGCTAAAATATGATGAGTGTTTGAGGTCTAGTTGTGACAATGACTCCCATAGAAATACAAGTGATCATCATTTGTGAAAATAAAGCTCTCATTTGGATGCCCTACTACCAGGAATTTGGACTTTTAAGTTATACTGTAACTAAGGCCATCATGTAAAAAAACCCCCATGTCTAAAATGAGGCACCTAATGTATTTTTTGTTTTGTATCTCTTAGATCTTGCTCATTGTCAGTCAAATCTTGTGGAACTCAGTAAACTTCTTCAAAATTTAGAAATACTACAAAGAACTCAGTCAGCACCAAATTTCACAGACATGCAGGTAAATATCTTTGAATATATCATATAAGTCATCACCATGAAAAATTTGTTCTTTGATGTTACGGGAAATAGAGAGTTAACACTTGCATTTTCTGAAATTGTAGTAACTCGTCGAAGAAACCTTGATCTTACATGTTTATCTTAGTCACCTGTAACAATATTTCAACTGTAAATTACTGAAATGTATTCATTATTTGAGTTAAATAGGAAGAAACATGTGTTTAAGTCTTTTGCAAAGCAAAACTGAGAACTGTTAGCCTGTTAATACATGTATATGTTGAAGTTGTATTTAGGAACATATTTAAAGTTTTTAAGGATGGAGACCCAGCTACTCCTCAAAGATGAAGATAGATGTTCTAGAAAAGAGAGCGTAGCACAATTTCCAAGGGTGGTACTCTTTTGCAGTTCAGGGTGAGTGTTCGTCTTGACAAGAAAGGCAACAGCAGATTCTAAATACTAAATATTTCTTACTTTTTCACTCATTTCTCTTGAAGTTTCCCAATGGTGTCAGTGTATGGGGAAGCCTAGTTCCAATGAGTTATTGAGATTTACCAATGATTTCAGGAAGAAGGGAACTTTACGTTTCTCTGAGAAGTACTGGAGTAGAAATCCATGAGGATTTCAAGGGTTGGTCCTAAATATTGTGCACTCACACAGAAAGTATACTAGTAGATTTCCTAAATTAGATAAATATACCATGTGTTTATAGCCTGTGGATAGCTACTGGTCACTGGTGTAGTTGTGGGCCCCAGCAGTGATGTTCTTCTTGCTATCTAATTTGTAGGTGTCTACTACTACAATTCATTACTAACTTGCTGTACTGTCTGTGTTGTTTGTGTCGACTTAATAGTACTCTGTTGCTTCTAACTATTTGTGTAATGTAGGCTAACTATGTAGACATTTCAAAGAAAGACAAGCGGGTCACAAGACGATGGAGAACAAAAAGTGTCAGCAAAGACGCAAAAATTCAACTTCAGGTACTGATTGCACAATGTTTGTACTTCTCACTGTACTTTTAGTGTAACTTTTTTGCATGAAATTTACTGTCTCCTATGTTCCTGATGAAGTAAAGGAAATGTTAGTTTGTCATCTAAGACCTAGAGAAGAAGATAGTGAGAAAAGTATCGAGTTTACTTTCACTCATATGAGAACATTGCCTTCTAGGGAAAGGAGTGGGATCTGAATACTACTCAATGAAGGCTCGAAAATGGCCTTAAACATACAGCATGTGGGGATACTCATCTATCACAAACTTGCCAAGACAGGCAGTTGGGCAGGTGACATCAAGTTGAGAGCAGAAAACATGGATTAAATAATAAATGCACCAGCTGTCTTTGTAAAGACCTACACTAGGAATGTGATGTGTACTAGGAATGTGATGTGTACTAGGAATGTTCACAAGCCTTCTCTTGTCAAGAAGGCTAGTGTGGGAACAAACTGAAAAAAAAATTACTTGAAGAAAGGCTTCACCCCATCCTATCTTAACAGCTGAAAAGTAAAAGCACAGGAATAACGATAATATGCTTGTATTTATTGCTGCTAGACCCAAAGTATCTCACTGTTTTGTTAGAAGTAGTTGTGTGATTTGGGGCCTAATCCAAAACCTAATACTTCTAATAATTGAGCAGCTGATGATGAAGACTATATTCAGCTGAATTCAGGAGGTAACAACCACCAGTGTGCTGTCTGCTACAGAATAAATAAACGTCAGCAACTTTCATCCATTTAAACTCCTTTACATTCATGCAAGAATTTGAAAACCTTTAATATGTCCCTTAGAGGTACAATAAGGAGATTTGGGTGAGTCAGAGTCACAGTAAGGAGCATTCTGTGACTCATTTAAGATTTATAATCTCAAGGAAAGAAGAAATTGTAGTTGAATCAGCATTCTCATTGCAACTGTTGTAGGTAATTTCCCTGTCTACCTGTTAAACTACATAAGTCACAGTAAGTTGAACAACGAAGCAACCGATATGATTAGAAAGGCTTATTAATAAAGGAATTTTGGTGATGTCACATTACCTGCATTGGAAGGACTATTGTGCTTCTCTTCTGCAGAAGAACATAGGCAGATAAAAGTATCAGGAGCAAGCATGCAAGTACTGATTTTCTGTGAAGACAGACTCAGCACTGAATGTTCTTTCAGGTCACAGTGGTTTCAGATATTCCTCTCCACAAAAGAGATGAAAAGATGACGAAAGCCACAGTCAGTGTATGATAATCTGGGGGGGGGGGTTTGTGAGGAATTTTGAGCTCTCCCTTTGTTGCCTGAACTTTACCAAAGTGACACAGATCTATGTTTGTCATTTTGACACCTGACTTGCCAACTGCTGTTGATACATTGCTGTTGAGCGTCATCCTTCTGGGGAGTGTAAAAATTAGAGAGGTCTGTTTATAACTGTCTAGTTCATGAGCAATGGGGAGGGAGGGTGTAATTTTGCTAGCTGAGAATCCGCTGCAGAAGATGCACGGAGAGAATTCTCCCATCTGGGTTTTCTACTTGGCTTGTTATGAGTGTGTGGTTAATAAGATGGCTTTTGTTGTATTTCTGCTAACACATTCTGGAACAAGAATGCAAGGTGCTTAGTGTGTTTAAAACAAACTTTTCGTATAAGAGCATCAGCTTGTTTTGTTTCTTAGAAATATGTGTTTCCAAATTAGATGTACCAGTTCTGCATGCAGTAACTCTGAGCACACAGCTCATTGCAGTGACTAAAGTAGGGCTCCTTCCCAAAATAAAACTGAGTGCAGCCTGTGTGTATATGCTTGCAATTCTGGGGATTAATATTGCTATATTTTTTAGAATTAACTGTTTCATTTACAAGCCTTTACTCCAGAGTAATACATGGGCTGTTTCTCTGAAGAAAGATTGCTTTTATGAAGGAGGTATATCTTGTATACATACCTGTACATGTAAAAGCCTGTATTTATTTGTTTTACATCTAGTACTTTTGTACCAAAAATGAGAGTTTTTTGTTTTCTTTATCCCTGTGAGTAAATGGCAATCAAAAGATCTTTAACAGACAGAAAAAATACTACTGAAAAGCAATACAGTGAACTAACAGTGATTTGATTTCCCTCAAAAAGCTCAGAGCTGTGACCTTCCAAACCAAGTTTTTTTTTCTTTTGTCAGAAGTAGTTTGAGGACTGTGTCGTATGGAGCAACCAGGAAAGTCAGCTTGCTGTAATGAGGCTTTCACCTCAGAAATGAAGCCAGACCGAAAGACTAGCTTATTACAGCTTCCCTTAAATAAGCGCTTCCTTATAAAGTAACTCAGATTAATGGTCTCAGTTTCATTTTGAGGGGAGTCTGTGGTTCTGCATAGCTCCTCATTCTGATCTGAGTAATCTATATCTGCATTTTTTATCTTGCAGCTGTGCATGTCTCTCTCTGTGTGCATGTATATATATATTTATGTATGTCCCTATTACTTAAAGAAGTTTAGTTTTCCAGGCTTATTCACAGGATACACTTGCTTCTGTAGAACATAAAGAGCTTTACATCATGCATATGATGGATGTGCTCTCTGCTTTAACAAAGCTTGTGCTCTAGATTTGAGATACAGATACACTTGCTTTAATGTGACAATTTTACTAAAGGTTGCAAAGTAAGGCTTCTGTTATTGATCATTAGACAACCCCTCGACTGTCAGCAGCCCTGCGGCTAGTATCAGAGTGTGGGGGGTGTGGCCATTCTCAGATGCAGCAACTCTACCAGTGAAGTGTGCAGAGGAATTCAGCAGATGATTAAACTACTGTTCTTCACTGTAGTGTCCATGGATCTCATCTATACCATTGTTATTTATACAGTGCCCAGGCCTCTTTCTGAAAGAGTAAAAATGCATATGAAATTAAAAATACCATAGTGGCTATAGGGGAAGGTATAGAAAGACTTTACGATATGTGGAGCTCCTGCATTAGGCAGCTAGTTGTTTGACTTTAATGATGAATTTGTCAAAAGTCAAATACAAGTGAAATTGCACAGGAGGCTATAAGACATGCAGAAAAGGAAGTAGTTGTTGGATTAGTTAGTTTCCATTTGTGATGTTTTATCTGAGTTTTTGCTTTACTTTGGAAGCTAGGTCTTCAGTAATGAACAGGCAAAGTGTTAGAACTCCAAAGAGCGATATGCGGGAAGGATTAACAAGTAGGTTCAAAGAGGGACTCAGGAATGCTAGAGCTGTGCAGACGGACATTTACATACGTAAGCTCACTATTACATATCCACTGTTTGTTTTACCATTGAGCATGCCACTTCAGTGACCACAGTTCATGCACTTTCACTACTGCAAAGTGATCACTTTCAGAATTCATCTTCTAGACAGTCAAATGTCGTTTGGTTTTTGTTTTCTGCCATGCCATAGTGTCCTTTCTGTTTTCATGTTCCATAGTTGCCTTATGACTCTGAATGGCAATTCTAACAGATTTTTTTTGTAGCCATAATGAGTGCACTGCAGTCCAACTCATCTGGAGACAATTTTAGTGAAGCATATAGCTTTTTTAGGTCTGTGGCTTACACAATTGAAAACATGCAATCCGCAGAATATGTAGGCCATAAGAGTTAACAAAATTGAAATCCACTTAAAGACTCTCCCTCTCCCTTTTCTGATCACCTTTCATCTTCCTGTGTCCCATTACCCCTTCCCTTCTCTTTTTCCACTTCTTTCTCTTCTTGCATTCACTGTCAGGAAGGGCCAGCACCGAAGGGGCAGTTCAGCACAACACGACGCCGGCAGAGACTAGCAGCTGCTGTGGCTACAACAGTGAGTGGATTTAAAAATCAAGGAATAGCTCTAAAGATGGGAAGCTGTGTAACCTGAATGTTTGATAAGCTTACGGAAATGTTTTGTGCACATTTTGGAGGTGTCTGTGTTACCCACTTACAGCTGAGTTTAATGCAGGTGGTCTGGCCTGACTCAAATGAATTCCATACACATGGGCCTGAGCTTGTTTGTGTGGTATGTGTCCCTCCTCCTTTATGCAGAGTAAACTCAGAGCCCATACTAGCTGAATATGACATCTGTGCTACCTACCATACAGAATTGAAAGATTTTATCAAAATCTGTTAAAAGATTCTCATGACATTTGTGGCAAGACAGCAGAACCAAGCTGTGTTACTCAAACCCATGGAATTATAGTATCTTTCTATTTTCTTTTTTTAAAGTAGTGTAAGGTTCACCTTTTCATTTGACACACTTTTCTGTTTACATTCCACAATCCCAAAAAGTCATATTACTACCTCTACTCTCTTTGCTTAGTTTTGTGGATTCTCTAAGGTTTTGACACAAAATCTGAAGCTATGAAATCAACACAGGGACTGGGAGTTGAGAGGGAGGCATGCTGCTTATGAAATCAAATTAGCATCTAAAGGGTATTTTGAGTTGCTGCTTTATCAGGAAATCTCTTTAGGAACCATTCTTCAGGCATACCCGCTATATACAATAGTACAAATCTGTCAGCTGATTAGTACAACAGCTGGGTAGGGAAGACTGTGTAGCCAAAGACTGAGGTGAGCTTTAAATGCTTGTACAGACCGCATGGTGAAGGGCTTCACCAGGCTAAAGTATTCCAGGGTCTGCTGCTCCAGCCCATAGTTAAAATGTCTTAGATGAGACATGGCTTCTGCTTAAGCCTGAATACTTTGAACTCCTGCTGTATGAAGGTTAGTTTTAGGCCCTTCTAAAAAGGGTGATAGAAATCAGTGTTTCTCCACAAATTATCTCATCTAAATTTAATACCTCACCATCAGTTGATGCTGAAGGCTGTTCTCAATAATTGGTTGGTATTCTGACCTTGTTGTCCACCTGCCTAGCAGAGAAATCAATTTGCTTCTCAGTTTACATGGCTAAGCAGCATCACTGAATGGCTCTAACCAGTAGGCTCAGTAGCTAAAGAGCACGAGCAAGAGCTGTGGCAAGGAGTGCTGAAGTGGAGCAAATACAACTGCACTAAGATTGCAAGGCAGTAGAAGTCCAGGGAATTGCTGACTTCATACCTGCAGCTGAAGTGAGGACCTATTGAGAGTGATCTTACAAGAGCTGAAAAAAGGGTGGGAGGAAGAATAACCAGAGGCACCTGAATGACTCTGCAGCTGTTGCAATGGTTCGTTCTTTCTGGCTGCTTATGTCTCACAGACAGTGAAGCTGAGGGACAGAGAGTTACTTGCATTAAATACGTGGCATAAAGAGGTTTGCCTTACAGCTCACACTACCAGGAACAGTCTGATCCTGCATGAATACATAATTCTGAAGGTGAAGGCAGAAAGCAGAAAGTCAGAACAGGGGATATCTGAGGTCATGTCTGGAACAGTGTGTGTATGGAGGAAACCAGAGTGATGCATCAAGAAGTTAAATATTTTTGAAGTACCTCCAAATCAAGAGAAAAAGAAGCAAGCAAAAAGTATGGGTACTGAAGTTAAAATCATGTCACTGTACTTATGAAGAGAAAGCACAGCAGTGAAAGGAAAAGATGGGAGAGGTACAGCAGCAGCATTTCCTGGATGGTTGCCTATTCAAAAGAATGAAAGTTTGTTCAATGTGGAGTTTTTCATTTGTTGTGGAAATAAGCTTGGAAACTTGTCAAAAAGGCACATATGAGCAGAGTTTGTGTCAATAGTTCAGTATTTTAGGTTCTTGTATTGACAGCAGTCAGCAAAGCAGCTACTTGTCTCTGTCATATGAATCTGTTTCTTACAAGCAGTGTGACAGGGCTTGTAGAATATGTAAATGTTATTTCTAGGACATACTTTAAAATTATACTTTTCCAGTAAGCTTCACAGCAGAAACGTTGCCTTTCAGCCTGCACAGCTGAGGTATAAGGGAGATATGATGGATCTAAAAACAGGTCTTTTCAGTTAGATTCATCACAGATTGACTAAAGAGCCTCTGCCATGTTGTGGGCAGTCTGCCTGCAGCTCTGCCGGTCTGTGTGGGGCTGGGACAACTGGTACCATCACCACAGAGGTGTGGGCTTCAGGGGCTCTCCCTCTAGCATTACAGCTGGGATCGGCTTTGTTTTATGCTTTGGGGTGGATACATGCTGCCCTGGCAATCATGCAGCCACCTGCTCTGGCCTTCTTGGAGCTCCCTGGAGCAATTGAACCTTTGTGCTGCTCCCTGTCAAAGTTCTGGAAGCATGCTCTCTGATATAAGTGGAAAGGTTTTTTAAAGGAAATTTGAAATTAACTTGCTGGTGTTAAACTGTGACACCCATGTTTGGTCACGTTAATCGACCTAGTTCTATCAGGCTCTTGAGAGAGGCAGTCTAGTACTCGCGATGCAAGCAATGGGGTAGATACCCAGTATTAATGGAAGGAGCTTGTGCTAGATTTCCTTTCAATGAAGTCTTATTGACATGAGGCTAAAACGAGGTAAAAAAAAAAGTGCTTTGTTGATATAGCTGAAATCAAAATACATAAGAGAATAAGGTTTGTACTGGGTAGGTGCCTCAGAGCTCTGGTTTTATGTGCTATATGTATCTGGAGATTTAGGATATGGAAAATGGTATTTTGCAGAATATATTTATGAGTGAAAGGAAATGTGATCGAACAGGATTTGAAGGGTTTCATTGGGGAAATGTGTGTTGATGGCAACTTTACAGGAAGGGATTAATAAAACCATTCTCTTCTGTAATCACATATCAGGATACCAATTTCAAACGCTTATGATAGCATAGAACTTACCTCTTGATAACAATACTTAGTAATATGACTTTTTCTGTTATCTACTGCTCTTTATCTTGCCTTGAAGACATATTTTATATTTTGGGCCTATTTTTCGTATTTGGGCAATTACATTGGGCTACAGTGTGGAAATTCTTGATTTATTGATTAATTAATTTGTAACCAATATAATGAAATAAATTAGTTTCAATGTTTTCAATGTATTTAACAGTATTTAATATTTAAGTAAGGAAATGTAGTTCAGTGTGCCTTTAAATTGGGTTCTTTGCCTGATTTGTATAAAAAATTATTTATAAATAGTAAAATGAAATACAACACATGCTCATACACATCACTTGTGTGAGGGCAGTAGCCATACACTGCATGAGTGGCATGTGTGTGTGATATCACAGTATCACAGTATTATCAAGGTTGGAAGAGACCTCATAGATCATCAAGTCCAACCTGTCACCACATATGTGTGCATGTATTACTTAGAAAGCTTCACACGTGTATTTTTATTACTGTACCTGAAAAGTATAGAAGGAGAAAGAGAAGTAGAAGTAATAAACTAAATTCCTTCACTCCATCTTACTAAACCATACCACTTTGCATTTATTTATGGTTCATGTACTTTAAATGAAAACCAAGTGGAGTTTCAAGTATTTCTTTTTGATGTTCATTTGTTCAGTTATAATACAGAATGATGATATGCTTTTTCTCTCATCATAGCTGCCAGTATAATGAGTTTCAACTTAAGATTTACCAGTAGTTTTGAGAAGTTTCATTTTTGTGTTTGATAATACTATATCCTGTTTGTAGATCTATGGAGGAACTTGCGTACTTTAGGTATTGGTATTGTAACCATGGTGTAACACTATGTGTACTCTTACATGTCCAAATATAAAACATCATCTGTCATCATTTTCAGTCATCTTTTAAGTATTAGGAAGAGGTCTATTTTTGTAATTGATAGAATTGAAATGCTCCAGTGTTAGCTGTTAGCTTCTTGTATTAGTTTCAGTGAAGAACGTCAAGAGAATTCTGCATTAGCTGTGCTGAGATTTGGGAAAGTAAAATGCTAATGTTTGCTATTACGATGTTCTTCACGTTGTCTACTAGGTCTTTTCTTTTCGGAAGACATTCGTATTTTTCTTGAACAGAGCAAAAGAGTTGTTTGCAACTTATACCATTTGTCTGCACTGTTTCTCCCTGTAGGTCCCCTTCAGTGCTACAATGTCACCTGTTCGACTGCATTCATCCAATCCCAACCTCTGTGCAGACATAGAGTTTCAGACTCCTTCAAGCCATGTAACAGATCCTCTGGAGTGCTCTGCCGAGTACATGAAGCTCCAAGAAGAATTCTGCCTAATGGCACAAAAAGGTAGCTGGAAACGTCAAGCCTTTACTTTATTGTGTTTCTCTGATGTGTTTCTTTATTGAACTCAGTTAAGTTACGGCATGAGCGTTCGTGTGTGTTAGATGGTACTCTATTGCAATAGCTTATGTAAAGATGACATGTACTATCCTTCTAGAGCAGAAGAATAGCTTATTACTAGAATGTAGTTTAGAGACCCCATTGCAGTGTCAATAACTGAAAAATACTCTTTTCAGTAGTTTGTTATCAGAGTTTGATATGCTGTATAGCAAACAGGCTGATATTTTTAACAAATGTCACAAACCAGTTTAAAGACCAAGTAATTTCCTTTATTAGTGAACTAAAAACCCCAACAAACCAATCTCAGAAGGAAAAGAACGCTTGTTGGACGCAGGTTTTCCAGATATGTACCTTTCCATAAGTTCCCTGCGAAGAGTGTGCTCAGGTGCCATATGTGTGAACATACAGTATGCACATTAGTACCTCAAGCTGCAAGTGTTTGTACTTACTTGGCATGGATTACGTGACGTTTAGATGCTTGTTCCAAATTTCCATAATTGTGGGATGGGAATCTCTTTCTCTGTCTTTGCTGCTGAAATAATAATTGTCAATATGCAGTTCTGTACCTGAAAGCACACTTGTTTTCTTTCTTTTTGCTCAGTGCATTCTCTTTTGAAGTCTGCCTTTAACAGCATAGCTATAGAGAAGGAGAAGCTTAAGCAGATTGTTTCAGAGCAGGATCTTGCAGGCCACAATGCTCAAATAGCACACCTCAGACAGTCCCTCTCTCAGGTATGTTCTTGGTTTCAAGCACATCTAGCTTGCCAGTTGCACTATTTCTTTTGTGTGTTGGTAAATTCCTGAGGTAGAAGAAGCCATAAAAAAGCCAAGTTCTTGGCCAGAACTATGGCATCTGTTCTGCTACAACATAAGTCTAACTGTAATGCACGTGGAGGTGAAGGGTATAATTAGGTTGTGTGTGTTTCTGTTATGGTCTTCCAAAATAAAGAAAAGGGATCAAATTGTTTTATGCAAATTCTAGTTCATCTTTCCTGGAGCTGCTTCCACAACAGCCAAGGAGTTATTCTTGTTACTTTAAACAAGTTTTAAATTTTGACTGTGTATTTTCAGAAATTATTCCAGGTCTCTAAGTGCAAAAGGAATCAGTGGTTACAGGACTATTGTGTGTAAACTGGATTTTCAGCACACACCTGCTACAATTCAGTGTGCTCCCCATTTAAGCAAAAGGAAAAGTTATATTGGTTTTAGTGAGGAAGAAGTGAAGTGACAGTAAGTCCTCAAGTTGCAAAATAACTGAATTTTTAAAATTCATTGTCAAACATAGAAGTTTTTACTCTGAAGAATGGATTGGTGTGAAGCAATACATTTTCAGGAAATCTGAGCAGAGGTTTAGAGGCCAACAGGACTTCACCCCAATGTGTGTATCATTTCATACGCTGTTTCTGGGCTGGGGATTGTTGCCGTAAGATTAAAATTGATGCACAGCTTTTCAGTAGGTACAGGCACATATCATGTTTTGCAGCTTGATTACTGTGCGTTGTGATAAAGTAAGTTAAGGACAAAGGGTAAGGGTGGCCATTTCTGATTATTGATACAGATTTAACTAAGACCCGTAGAGACTTATTAGCAACTTTTATGACATAGGTGGTCATGTTTGCTTCTTGTCCCTAGTCTCCAGAGTCAGTCTAAAGGTCACTGTCACGCATTAGATCCTAGACTTAATGAGGAATAAGTGGAAATTTAACCTTAGTCAAAGGGCTGGATTTGAACAGTGCCTGACCAGGTTTGAACAGACTGCTGTTAGTCATCACCTTCCCTTCCTGGTAGATGGCAACTCTGAACATGCCCAGACCATCTCATAACAAAGCAAAATGAGGCTATTTAAATTGTTTAGTGACAGTTTAAGCTAACCTATTTTACTTTGGTCCTACTTTCTTTCAGTACATTCATTCAATCTTTTCCTGGGTCTGCAGTAGGGCAAGGCAAAAGAAGATTTTTTTTCCTCATTATAACTGTCATTTTCTGCTAAAACCATATGTCTCATCCTCAGTATTACAGATATGTTAGGGCTGAGTCAATTCACATTCTAGGTAAGCAGCATGCTTCTGGAGATATATATGTATATAGGCACTCAGATTTGTAATCCAGGTTGGGCCTGTAGAAAATGGGAAAAACCAGCAATTGAATTCTATTGGCATTTGTGACACTCTAATGGACCAGTAGTTCGAAATGAGCACACACAAATATGTCAAAGTGCTCTAGATGGACAGACACCCAATGGTACTAGCACTTATGTTGCTTGTGCTGAAAAGGAAGCAATTTTCTTTCAAAGACTCCAACTGCTGATAGACTTGGATCTGAAAGGTGTAAGTGTAAACCAAGAATTGCCTCTTTGGGCATTTTGCGGGTAATTCCTGTTTGTGGTTGTGACAGTTCACTCTTTGTTGCTGCAATCACTCCCCAGTCTCATATTCACTCATAATGTACATAACACACCCGTATACCTGCCAAAGAGCTACCTAAAGAATTAAACTGGAATGCCATTGTTACCTTGTAGGAGAATATCTGTCCCTCCTGCAACCCATGAAGGCAAATTAACCAAAAGATTAAATCATATTAGAGAGGATCTTAAGGTAGGTATCTCCCAAAAATGAAAGAAAGAAGGCTTTATGATTTCTTATAACATTGCTGGGAAGATGCTACTTTAAAGAAAATTTGCTGTTTAACACTTACTAATTTTAAATGAAAAACAATTTTTATTTTAAGGCTCTCAACCAGAATGCCGAACTAAGGAGTCGCTTGAACAGAATACATTCAGAATCTGTTATTTGTGAACAGGTTGTCAGTGTAAATATTATCCCTAGTCCTGATGAGGTAAGACTTTGGTCTTTAATGGATTTACGATGCAATCAAACCTTGCTAATTCTCACTAATAACACACCTGGCAAATCATAGCATTTTTCAGACTGGCACATATTCAGAAAAAGTTAGATTATATTTGCCTTACATACAGGTATCATAAAGAACTCACGTTGGTCTCTGCAGAGAAACAGGGAAGGACTCTGGTTTTGGTGTGTTAATGGTTGACTGTGGGAATTAGTGAAGTTTTACTGTGTTTGAATGAAGCACACAGTTGCTAACCTATTCTGTATCTAAGCTTCTTACCAAATCTTCAGAACAGTTTGATATTTAATGGATTGATCCTGTAAGTACCAAAAGGGCCTGATGTGTAAGACCTTGAGAAGCACTGCTGAAATCAAAAGGTTCAGTCTATGAGCCAAGCACTATATAACATCTTCTTTGCATCATCTCGTCTGTCTTTCTTTGCTTTCATCAGTCAACAGACTACTGAACATTTATATTAATAACAAGTCAAGCTTCCCTCATGAGAAGGAGAAATTTGAATTTGCAAGTTGTAATATGTTACAATTAACGTGGTCACTTTGACAGCCATTCTGTTTGTGTTTTACCAAAGTGTTTTTCATTTGACTTTTCTACTAATTTTTTCATGTGCTGTTTCAATTAGTATAATCCTGTCTCTTTATTATTTCTTCCAACAAGAAAGGAAGGTGAAAATAAGTTTCCAATAACTTTGGGGTTTTGATTTTTTGAAAAAATCCAAAGAATTTTTCCAACATTTCAGCATGCTGGAGACTGGCAACATAAGATAGAGGTGAAGCAGTGCTATTGTGCAGCAATCTGCAGTGAGGTTCTGAACAGTAAACATCTACCCGGGGGGTTGTGGAGTCTCCTTCACTGGAGACGTTTAAAACCTGCCTGGCTGTGTTCCTGTGTGACTTGGTCTAGGTGATCCTGCTGTGTCAGGGGGATGGGACTAGATGATCCTTTGAGGTCCTTTCCAATCTCTAAAGATTCTACGATTCTATGATTATTTTTTTTGTTAGTAGTTTCGTTTTCATATGGACTTGGTTGTCTTGATACCAGTGTGTCTTGCAGGAGTTCTTCAAAGAGGTTCCCGTATCTCGCATTCACTCTTGATTACTTTCTATACTTACTCTTGCAGTGTGTAGATAATGCCCCTAGGAGCACTGTTTTCAGATAGGGGCACGTATATTTCTCCACCTCCTTCCAGCTTATACAAAACTATAACATTTTAATCACTTCCTGTAAATGTGATGGTGAAATGAGCTGCTGTTTCCATTCTGATACATCAAATGTTGTAAACCCTTTACAATCTTGTAAGGCCCTATGAAAAAGGAATGTTTTTATCCTCTCAACTTGTTTATGGATAGTCTCTGATTTGTTAGCACATTTTGAGGCAACTATAATAGAATTAACATGTCAAGAAAACCATTTTCAGGACTTCTGTAGTAAGATTAATAGGGATGAAATTGCAATCTGAATAGTTAACTGTGTTTAGAAGGGCTTCAGTAGTTTCATGTGTGTTATTTCCCAGAAGCAACATGCTGTATAAATTAAGGGATTAAGTCAGAAGCCTGTTTCCCTCTACAGCAGCAGCTCCTTTGGTGGAATGGTACACAGAGAAAATCTTTTCTTATCTTCTGAAAGTGATAGCCTGTAGGGTCACACGTTGAAGCCTGATGTGCCTTCCATCAACAGAAGGAAGCGAAATATGTGTTCCACTGTTTAAAGTAGCTTGTCCTTATACCGCTAAACACATAACTGAATTTTGGACCCCTGACTTTGCTGTTTAATTCTCTAACAAATCATAGACAGTTCATTCCCTTCCATTGTTTTGAGTCAGTGCTAATATCGTAATTAAATTGAGATTTGGAGTACAAAACATGGATTAAAAGAACACAAACATATATTATAGCCATCCTCCTGAGTATTAGAATCATAGAATCATTAGGGATTGGAAGGGACCTCGAAAGATCATCCAGTCCAATCCCCCTGCCACAGCAGGATCACCTAGACCAAGTCACACAGGAACACATCCAGGTGGGCCTTGAACATCTCCAGTGAAGGAGACTCCACAACCCCCCTGGGCAGCCTGTTCCAGTGCTCCATCACCCTCACCATGAAGAAGTTCCTTCTAAGGTTGATGTGGAACCTTCTATGTTCCAGCTTACAACCGTTGCCCCTCATCCTGTCACTGCATGACACTGAGAATAGCCAAACACTTCAAACATTTGTTTCTAAATTGGTTCACAAGTGCATGTATTTTGAAAGTAACTTGTAACTCCCTGACCTTATAAAACTTTATATATGAGTTTTGGTTGCCTCTCAAAAAGTTAGCCTTCAGTGATGTAGTTTGATATGACCAGATGTCTTTTCATCTGAATGTCATCATTGAACTTATCCAACACAATTCAGCTTTTGTCCACAAAGACATTCCTCTGGATCCAGAGCTAGATCTGTGATGGTTCTTGCTGCTAAAACTTGGCTGCTGGTGCTAAGCAGGCCTCAGGAGAAGACATCTGCCTCACCACTCAGAAGGCACTTTATTTTGTAATTGTAGGAGTCAATAACACGTCTGTTACATGTGCATAAACCCCTACCAGAATGCTGTCTTTGCCGTGTTTAGAATGGAAAAATTATTCAGGTGGCTTACCCCATCTGTGCATATTTCTTATATATTAGAATTAATACTATTTTCCTGTGCTCTATTTGCAGACAGGTGAACAGATTCATGTCACTTTGCCCCTGTCTCAGCAAGTTGCTAATGAGAGCAGGCTCTCTATGTCTGAATCTGTTTCAGAGTTCTTTGATGCACAGGAAGTGCTTCTATCTGCCAGCTCATCAGAAAATGAGGTAGGCTATCAGTGTGCTGCAGTTTTTAATTTATGTTTTTATAATGACACTTAGAACAAAAACTTACCCAAAATGCGTGAGGTGTAGGTGAATGAGCCTGAGACTCCCTTGTGATGGGGTATAGAAGTTCTCTAAACTGTAAATTGAGTTGAAAGTTGTTTGTGTCAGTAGCTTGTGTTCAGTACATGTTCTTGCATGTACTACAGCAGTTTCAGATAAAGCTGTCAAATACAACTAGAATAGTTATGTATGTTTTATATGTAAATATATTTTATATATTGTATATACAATATGCATTTTATACATTTTAAAATACTCTTTAAGAAAGTCTGCTAGTATACATATGAAGCTACTCTCTGTAATCAGAGTAGACAAAAGCCTGAAAATTTAGCTCAGCCAAGCTCAAAGTCCCGAGTCATATGGCTGTCCATAGCTTTCCTGTGCTATACTGAATAAATTTATTTACCTTTAAAACTACCTTTTTATAAAGCCACAGTAGTGCCATGGTCAGCCACAACTCTTCTATAAGAAGAGCTTGCCACCACAAGTTCTCTCGAACAAGGATTGCTCAGGTACTAGGAGTTGGCGCAACCATGGATAGAACTGTGCATCTACAGGGTGTAATGGTCCCTTATCTCAGTGCTTCTGGCAGGTGTAAAGTGCGTGCTGTGTCAGCAGCGTGGATGGGTTAGATCAACACGGAGAATTGGTGCATCCATGTGGTTTAAACAAAACAGAAGCTTTACCACATCACCCCCGTGTAGGCCTTATAGTAAATGCTCTGTCACCAGCAAATACCGGAAAATATTTTAGAAGTAGTATTTATGGGGGAAAAATTGTTTCAAAAATATCTTCAAAATAGCCTTAACACTGACGTAGTTCTTGCCTTGCAAAATTAGGTCAATGTTTATGTAAGTTTGTGCTGAAACACAATCTGTGTTTTATTCTACAGTTCTGTACAAAGAGCTCAGATCTGACTATCACTTCTCACCTCCCCTCAGAGTGTATGTTGTAAATATTTTGTTCACTTCTGATCTTATTTGAAGCTATTCTTTTGTAAATTTAGTATCTGTATTTAGCTTCATAATAAGGAATGCAGAAACATAAGGAGAGTGTGGCATTTGACACTTTTATTACATTAGCAACACAGGCCAATTGATTCTGTGAAAAGGTATAATTGGGTAGAGATGATGTCTTCAAATATTTGTGTTTCAAATAGTTACTTTTGTCTAATTTTTCAGTGTACTTCATCTGCATTTGACTGAATTGATATTTTATTTATGTTTAGGCTTCTGATGATGAATCGTATATCAGTGATGTGAGTGATAATATTTCTGAGGACAACACCAGTGTTGCAGACAACATTTCTCGGCAAAGTATGTCTTAAATTTTGTCTTAAATGTTGGTTATGTTCCTGTTTCAGATTTACTGTATGCATGTACAAGACCAAATCAGCTGAAATCAGTGAAGATGTGTTTGCTTGTTCTCTCAGAGATATGTAGTTCAATGGATAAATCTGTCCTTAATCTCATGCTTTCTTATCTCAATAGCTTTTTTTTGCCTTCCCAGTTCTTAATGGTGAGCTAACAGGAGGTGCATTCCGGAATGGACGGAGAACGTGTCTCCCAGCTCCCAGCCCTGACACCAGTAATATCAATCTGTGGAATATTTTGAGAAATAACATTGGCAAAGATCTTTCCAAAGTATCCATGCCAGTTGAGCTAAATGAACCTCTCAATACCTTGCAACATCTTTGTGAAGAACTGGAATACAGTGAACTCTTGGACAAGGCTGCTGAAACAGATGATCCTTATGAACGCATGGTAATAAATTTGGTGTATCACTTGTCGTATTAAAAAGACAGCTTTTGAGTGGAGGTCTATGCAGGATCCTTCCTTGCTCTTTCTGATCACAGAAGACAGACCTCCTGCTGTGTCACACGAGTGCTGTGAAGAGTTACAGGTGGTAGATTTGTTCTGAACAAGGCTGTGGAACTTTTCTTGGCTTCAAACCAAGTCCTGTGATTTGGACTCATTCATGTGAAGACTGACCTCACTCTATATGTAGGCCTTGGCAGCTTCTATTCCTGCTACATCCTTGTCTTGACCTTCAGTGATCAAGTCCAGCAGCATCCAAGAGCTAAACAAGTTCTTGGCTGGCTTACGATCAATGTAGGTGTCACAGAGCTGTCACCCTAGGAAATTTCTAATAGAAAATTGTGTTTGTCAGAGCAGCCTGACTTCAGCTCTCTGGTGTCTTGTTTTTCTGACTGATGGCAACAACTAGTGTTCAGTTCTCAGAGTGTTTTGATCTGTGCTGTTTTCTTTTTACTCTGAAGAATCAAGGAAAAGCTGTTGGGGAAAACGTTGCAGTGTTGTTGCTAAACATATCTACTGTTCCCTGGTATGGGTTAGCAGCACTGTGAGTAACTGGGAGAAGAGAGCTTGCCTGTGGCTGCTATATTGCCATGCACTCAGGTTCATGACCTGCCTGCAGGAGAGGGAGGAATCTTAAACACTTGTGTTTTTCCTAGCCTCTGAAGAAGTTAGACCTGTCTTATGATAGGTGTTTGAAATATGTACCATCACATGCTGTTTTCCTACACAATTCCTTATGTGCCTAACAAAAGGAGATCATGTAAGGACTGGACAGGTTTGTACTGAGTAGAGCAGGCTTGTTTGCCTGCAGGGCTTTGCCTCCTTTGATGAAAAGCTTAGAAGGTGAGCACAGAACATATCGTAGAATCATAGAAACATTAGGGATTGGAAGGGACCTCGAAAGATCATCTAGTCCAATCCCCCTGACACAGCAGGGTCACCCAGACCAAGTCACACAGGAACACATCCAGGCGGGTCTTAAACGTCTCCAGTGAAGGAGACTCCACAACCACCCTGGGCAGCCTGTTCCAGTGCTCTGTCACCCTCACTGGGAAGAAGTTCCTTCTCAGGTTGATGTGGAACCTTCTATGTTCCAGCTTACAACCGTTGCCCCTCATCCTGTCACTGCATGACACTGAGAAGAGCCTGGCTCCATCCTCCTGACACCCACCCTTCAAATATTTGTAGACATTAATGAGGTCACCCCTCAGTCTCCTCTTCTCCAAGCTAAAGAGACCCAGCTCCCTCAGCCTCTCCTCAGAAGGGAGGTGCTCCACCTCCTTCATCATCTTTGTTGCCCTTACACTGGACTCCCTCCAGCAGCTCCACATCCCTCTTGAGGGAGCCCAGAACTGAACACAATACTCCGGATGCGGTCTCACCAGGGCAGAGTAGAGGGGGAGAAGAACCTCTCTTGATCTGCTAAGCACCCCATTTCTGATCCACCCCAGGATGCTGTTGGCTCTCTTGGCCACAAGAGCACACTGCTGGCTCATGGCCATCCTGCTGTCCACCAGGACCCCCAGGTCTCTTTCTCCTAAACTACTCTCCAACAGCTCCTCAGTCCCCAACCTATACTGGTACCTGGGGTTGTTCTTGCCCAGATGCAAGACTCTTCACTTACCCTCATTATACTTCTTTACATTTCTCCCTGCCCAGCTCTCCAGCCTGTCCAGATCCCACTGAATGGCAGCACAGTCTGCAGGGTTGTTGGCAACACCACCCAGCTTTGTGATCAGGAGAGTTCAGAAAGAAAAAGCCACAAGGCAATTAAAAGCTTCCTTGGAAATGCAGACTCAGTCCCCTTCCCTGCTACAGCTACATAGTACAGTGCTGAGGATGGAAGCCAAACGTTTAACAACCAGCTAAAAACCGTAAATTGCGCACTGAAGCTGAGGCATGAGGCACCACTTGGCAGGAATGCTTAATACCCGAAAGGCATCAGTGGTAACAATGCTGTGAATATGTTAACTGCTTCTTCACCATTCTCTGAAAAATCAGCACTTTGGTATCCCAAATACACACCCAAGAGGAGCAGAAACTTTTTCTTCTCATTATCCTACATATCAAAACATAGCACTGCCACCCCCGTTTTCCCATAGTGTCTTATAGTTCAATTTTTAAAAAATATAATATAACTATATATTTACCTATAATATAGTTAACATTTTTTACAGAATAAAAAGATATTTACTGTTGAGGAAAAGTTTGTGACAAGAGCATTAATTTTGTTGACGCTGCACTTATGCGTAACATTAAATGAAGAATGGAGCACCCAGTACACGGTGGGAGGAAAAGTACGTGTATAAAAGGTCACAAGTGTTATGTCCTCACTAGCATGAGGAAAAGTGGACCCACTAACCCTGCTGTTAGCAGATTATCTGTAGCCAAGTGATTTTTGGTTTTGTACTGCTTTTCTGAAGTTTTCATTTGACTTATTAGTGCCTTCTGCGATCTTTTTAAACTCTGATAAAGGGAGCTATAAATTACTGCCACATGTCATGTAGCTCATTACTTTCAGCTAGGACTGGGTTATCATAGAATTGTAGAATCATAAGGGATTGGAAGGGACCTCGAGACGTCATCCAGTCCAATCCCCCTGCCACAGCAGTCTCACCTGACTGGAGAAGCCATGGAATCAGAATCACTCGGGGTAGGAAGGAACCATCATCGAGTTCCAACCCCCCCAGCACAGGCAGGGACACCCCACCCTAGACCAGGCTGGCCAGAGCCCCATCCAGCCTGGCCTTAAACACCTCCAGGGTTGGGGCCTCCACCACCTCCCTAGGCAACCCATTCCAGGCTCTCACCACTCTCACGGTGAAGAACTTCCTCCTCACATCCACTCTAAAATCTACCCATCTCCAGCTTTGCTCCATTCCCCCTAGCCCTGTCACTACCTGACATCCTAAATAGTCTCTCCCCAGCCTTTTTGTTGGCCCCTCTCAGATGCCGGAAGGCCACAATAAGGTCACCTGGGAGCCTTCTCTTCTCCAGACTGAACAGCCCCCACTCTCTCAGTCTGTCCTCACAGGAGAGGTGCTCCAGCCCTCTGATCATCCTCGTGGTCCTCCTCTGCACTCTCTCCAGCATCTCCACATCCCTCTTGTAATAAGGGCTCCAGAACTGGACGCAGAGCTCCAGGTGGGGTCTCAGCAGAGCGGAGTAGAGGGGGAGAATCACCTCCCTCGACCTGCTGGCCACACTTCTCCTGATGCAGCCCAGGATCCGGTTTGNCCAATAAGGATGTTGAACAAGACGGGTCCCAGGACTGATCCCTGAGGGACTCCTCTTGTCACTGGCCTCCACTTGGACATGGATCCATCAACACCCACTCTCTGAGTGCGGCCATGAAGCCAGTTCTTTACCCATCAAAGCCATGGTCCACCAGCTTGGAGACCAGAATGTGGTGCGGAACAGTGTCAGAGGCTTTGCTGAGGTCCAGGTAAATGACATCAGTCGCCCGCCCCTCATCCATTAATGTTGTGACCTGTTCATAGAAGGCCACCAGGTTTGTCAGGCAGGACTTGCCCTTGGTGAAGCCATGCTGATTGTGCCCAATCACCTCTTCACTTTAGAGATGACTGAATTTTGGGGGGGCTGATAAGTCCACATGCACATGGAAGACCCTGAGATAACACTGCATTAAGGACTTCCTAAATGACAACTGTGTTATATTTGGCATTGATGAAAATAATTCCCATAGGAAAATGGTGTGAGACTTTTTTATTTGAAGTTCTCTTACAACATGTTCTAACGAGGGGCATAGACTAGAGCTGAATCTGTATTTAGATCATCAGTGATAAACCTGGTCAGAAGTAAAAAGCCAGTATGTTCTATGGGTTGTGCTTCGTGTGATGCAGTGATGATACATACAAAACAACATCTATCTTTTCTCACGTTCTTGTCGGTATTTTCACAGGTTCTCATAGCTGCTTTTGCAGCGTCAGGCTATGCCTCTACGTACTTCAGAGCTGGAAGCAAGCCATTTAACCCAGTACTTGGTGAAACTTATGAATGTATTAGAGAAGACAAAGGATTTAGGTTTTTCTCGGAGCAGGTAAAGCTTGTTTCTAGGTATACACTCCTGTTTAAATTTTTGTTTTCTTTGCTTAATAGATTAGTCTTGTTTTTTCCTTCTAGCTGGAATGGTTTGCTTTCTTAATAGTGAAGAAAGTTTGTTAGTAGGAATGAATTTTGCTAAATGCTAGAAGGTGTGTATTTTTGTAGTAATGACAAGAAAGTGTTTTAAGTACATTGCATTTTAGACGCCGATGTAAGTTGCATCTGTTTTCATAGCAACAGAGGGTAGTAAATAGGTGTGGCCTACTTAGTATTTTCATATTGCAGTAACAATTTTGTTGCTTTAGAAATGACAATGAATTGTTGTTAACTTTTCCAGGTTAGCCACCATCCCCCCATTTCGGCCTGTCACTGTGAGTCGAAGAACTTTGTGTTTTGGCAAGGTATGCTTTTTTTTCAGTTCAAAGGTGTGAAGGCCTTTTTTCGTTAGTGAGTAAGAACTTTCTCTGTGCAAGCTGAACTTTGCACCTGGAACTTAATCAAAACTTCTATGCTTATTATTTTTGTAAATGCTTATTGCAAACTGATACTCTGAATTATTTCACTCAAAATTCTCATTCTGAAGAGTGAGCAGCTGTGTGAGCACAGACCATCTTGTGTGCCACACAGATCTCTGCAAGGGAGGGAATGATGTTTCCAGCTTTTTAAATTTTTCACCATTATATTCAGATATTAGGTGGAAAAATAAATTCTGGGGGAAATCAATGGAAATTCTGCCGGTTGGAACCTTGAATGTGACTCTTCCAAAGTAAGCTGTTTCCTTTTGTTTTCAGTCATTGCCGCATTCTAATCTGTGTAGCCTTGTGTTTGGAATGGGGAAGTGTATGCCCACAACACAGGAATTGTCCTTGGTGGGCAGGGGGATTGGTCTAGATGATCTTTCAAGGTCCCTTACATCCCTAATGTTCTGTGATTCTATGAGTTAGATCCATGGGTAGACAATGGCAGAGCGTGGATGTGGTCTATCTCGACTTGAGTAAGGCATTTGATACAGTCTCCCACAGCATCCTCACAGCCAGACTGAGGCAGTGTGGTCTAGATGATCTGGTAGTGAGGTGGATCGTGAACTGGCTTCAGGGTAGAAAGCAGGGAGTATTGGTCAGTGGGACAGAGTCTAGTTGGAGGCCTGTATCAAGGGGAGTGCCTCAGGGGTCGGTGCTGGGACCTGTCCTGTTCAATCTATTCATTGATGACTTGGATGAGGGATTGGCATGCACTGTCAGCAAGTTTGCTGATGACACAAAGCTGGGTGGTGTCACCGACACCCCAGCAGACTGTGCTGCCATTCAGCGAGATCTGGACAGGCTGGAGAGCTGGGCTGAGAAAAATCTAATGAGGTATAACAAGGGTAAGTGTAGAGTCTTGCATGTGGGCAAGAACAACCCCAGGTACCAGTATAGGCTGGGGACTGAGGAGCTGTTGGAGAGTAGTTTAGGAGAAAGGGGCCTGGGGGTTCTGGTGGCCAGCAGGATTGCCATGAGCCAGCAGTGTGCTCTTGTGGCCAAGAGGGCCAACAGCATCCTGGGGTGGATCAGAAGTGGGGTGCTTAGCAGATCAAGAGAGGTTCTTCCCCTCTACTCTAGCCTGGTGAGATGCCTATTGTGTCGAGTTGTGGGCTCCTCAGTTCAAGAGGGATGTGGAGCTGCTGGAGAGGGTCCAGTGTAGGGTAACGGGGATGATGAAGGAGGTGGAACACCTCCCTTCTGAGGAGAGGCTGAGGGAGCTGGGTCTTTTTAGCTCGGAGAAGAGGAGACTGAGGGGTGACCTCATTAATGTCGATAAATATTTGAAGGGTGGATGTCAGGAGGATGGAGCCAGGCTCTTCTCAATGTCATGTTGTGATAGGATGAGGGCCAATGGGTGTCAGCTGGAACAGAGGAGGTTCCATATAAATGTGGGAAGCAACGTCTTCCCAGTGAGGGTGACGGAGCACTGGAACAGGCTGCCCAGGGTGGTTGTGGAGTCTCCTTCACTGGAGATGTTCAAGACCTGCCTGGATGTGTTCCTGTGTGACTTGGTCTAGGTGATCCTGCTGTGGCAGGAGGATTGGACTAGATGATCTTTCGAGGTCCCTTCCAATCCCTAATGATTCTATGATTCCATGAGTTAGTGCTAACAATTTCCTTGCTAAGGCTCACCGTACTGCTCTGTGTTCTCTCAGAACAATGTGTGATCATTTTTTCAAGGTGTAAATGAGACAAAACATGTTCTTTGGGCATTGGCAGAGTAACGAGAAGTAGTTTCAGCATAGGTAGAATGAGTTTGAAGTTGTAAATCCTGAGAATGTGCAAGGAGAGGATACTTTACACAGGTCTGCTGGGTTTTCAGTAGTATATTTGCTGCTGTATGCTGCAGCCAGACTTTGTTTCTGCCTCTGACAGTATGGCCTCACACTTCTTCATCTCTTCATCCATCTCATAATTTGAAGTAATGCACTGTCTGCATGTTTGCCTTTCAAATCTGAAGAGGAATTGCTTTGCACAATATAATTTCCTCATTTTATTCCTTTTTTTGACAATAGAGATTTTCTGACTTTTGAGCATTTGTTATGGTGGGAATGGGATGGTGTGCTAGTGCGCTTCTGCGTCCTGCTTTGTTTCTGCTATCTCCTTTCCATGTTTATTCTCTTCTACTTGTTATTTATTTATATTGACTTCTATAGCCTCAGTTTGGCCTTTGAGCTTTGGGTCACTGTCCTATCCCAGTGGAATTGTGGCCAAAACACTTAATGTTCTGAGGACAGTGAATGAACTGTACAGGGCTTCAATGGTTCATAATGTCTTGATCTGTGGTTCATAGCATCATTCTTCTGCTAGAGGTTAGGTGAGCTCCTCTGTGGAGGGTTAATAGCGTGCCCAGAACCAGTGCTTCATTACAGTAAGCTGTTGTTTTTAAAGTTTTTGAAGAATATGGTTTTGTATTTATGATAATGGAGCTATGTTTTACTCTTTTATCCATAATGGTCATAATTAATATATGTTGCCATCTACTTGTTAATCTGCTTTTAGATATGGAGACTACTATGTCTGGAACAAAGTCACTACTTGCATACATAATATCCTTAGTGGAAGGAGGTGGATAGAGCACTATGGAGAGATAACTATCAGAAATACAAAAAGCAGTGTTTGCATTTGTAAACTTACATTTGTGAAGGTAACATATTTGTTCTAATATGTGTCATCTATTCATAAAATGGCATAATTTAAGCATGCATCAAGCAGTTTCTTCAGTATTCCTACAATTCGCATTCCACGTTTTGTTTTACAACATTTGGAAACATCTGTATTGTCAAATGAGAGTGACATGTCCAGTAGTGTGACTGTACATTTTGTACACTTGATACCAGTGTACTGCATTGCTGTATAGTCGTGTGCTGTCCTGTTACTGGTTTTAGGTTAAAAATGAATTGTCCGTTTTTCCATTACTGCAATGAAAGAACAAAGCCACCATCAACTGGGTTTTTTTTTAAATCTCTTCAGATTAACTAACACTGCTTTGTTTCATAGTTTTTTAATATCCAGGCAAGGACCTTACATAAAAGGACCAAATCGCTGTACAGCTGTGTTACTATTCCAATATTTTTCCTAAAAATGTTTGCCTCCATATTGCAAGAAAATATGAGAATGGACAACTGATTCAGTAGGTGAAAGTGTAAGAAACAAATATGTGTGAGAAAAGCAAAAGAGAGAACAGAAACAGAAATCCACAAAGCAATATTGGCTGAACATCTTTTGCTGATGCAAAGAGTAGTGTGCAATACCTATCAAAGGTTTCCTTTACAAGTGTAGGTGTGCTCAGTATTTCCCCATGTAGAAACAAGGAAGGCAGCTGACTGATCTTGCAGCCTTTGCCAGTGTCGTCATTTTTGCTGAGGGGTGCAGGATTTGGGTTAGGGAACAGCAGTGTCGTTTCAGATGTGCAGATAATTTAAATGCCTTTACGGTAAAACCACAAATCAAATTATTCAAAGTTTCTCATATACTGCATCAGTTAATGTTCAGATCATGTGACTGTTGAAAAATTATATTCTTGGTTCCAGATGAGTTGTTGTGACACAAAATTTGGAATATTAATTAATATTCATGCATAATACAAAAAACAGTGTTAACTACTAATTCTTTCCTAAACTTGCAGGTGAACTACTGGAATTCAAATGTAAATGAGGTCCAGGGTGTTGTGCTAGATCAAGAAGGGAAGGTGGTTCATCGCCTTTTTGGAAAGTGGCATGAAGGCCTTTATTGTGGGGTTGCACCTTCAGCAAAATGCATATGGAGGCCTGGTAAGAACCTTGTCATGAACTCTGGCTGGCACTGTAATGTAGCCCTAAACTGCGTAAAGCTTGTTTAGTCATTTAAAATACACAGAATGCAGGAGAAATAAAATTTCAGGCTGGACAGATTAACAAGAATTTATATGAGTTTATAGTAATTGTAAATGAAAATGTTCTTACAGGGCTTAGTCTTCTCCATCTGACTGCTGGGCAAACACTCAGACATCTTGGGCACAACATAAGAATAATATTACGAAAAAACTTGGATATCTGAACCTGTCTGTCTGCTCACAGGAGAGCAGGGTAGCATATTTGGAATCAAAAAAATAGGGTGTGCTAGTTTATTGAGTTAAGGGTCTTAATGTTTTATTAGCCTTAAAGGATTGGTCTTCAGAGATGGGGAGCTACTGTCATTTCAGGCACTGATTTCAAGTTCCTTAATGACTGCTTAGAGCCACAGAAGTTGAAACCTTTGTGCATATGTTAACTTTCATACATGCAGAGCGATTATCCTGGAATTGGCTTCATCATTGTTGTTTTGAGCCCTACTCTGTATCGATAGTATTTTGAAGCTTGCTTCCCACCCTACTTTCTGCAGTATGTACTCATACTTCTGTCAGAGCTGAGTCAGTCTATGAGTGAGTGTTAGTTTCAACATTAACTCTGAAGTTCAATTAAAATTAACTTTTTGGAGAACAGGAAACCATGCTTAATTTGAAAATCTTGAAGGCAGTGATTTTTATTTAAAAAGGAAGGAATATCACAAAAGTTTTGAATCTGTTATGTAATGATAACCTCTGCAAGGTCAGCAGTTGAAATTCATATTTAGTGAAAATTATTCCACCAAGAGAATATGGTTTTATGATTTTTAGTTATATGTAAGAGTAAAATATAGTAATATTTAGAGTAAAAGTTTGTAAAGCTTCTTTATTTCTGACATGTTCATACAGGCTCCATGCCAACCAATTACGAACGTTATTATGGCTTCACAAGGTTTGCTATTGAGCTTAATGAATTAGATCCTGTACTGAGAGATCTTCTTCCTACGACAGATGCACGATTCAGGCCAGATCAAAGGCAAGAAAGCTTATTTATGTGCTTAATATTTTGTGGTTTTAAGGCTGGGTTTTACTGAGTATTGAATTTTATCTGTCTTCGCTTAGGTCTGTGCTGAGCTTTTCAGAGGGTATTAACAGCCATGATAGTCAGTATTCCAGTCAGATTTATGCTCTACATAGTTGAAGGACTCTAGAAAGCATCTTGGAGTAGTAAAGCTATAGTGTTACCTTTCAGCAGAGGTAGGGTTCCTTACAACATACTGGGAAGACAGGCCCTGAAATGTCATGCCCTCGTACTCCTCCTCCTTGCTCCTGGAAGCGACATTAATTCCACCCTAATTCTCAGGTCACAGTGCCTTGATGATTGTTATATGCTGATTTTACTAAATAAAGTGTATTAGCCTTAGGCTGTAGGTCAGGTATGTCTGGGTTATCCTGTTTATGAGGTTATGACTAGATCTGAAAGTGGGTATAACACAGACAAGAAGCCTGGCTTCTGCTTGTCTTTTGTGATGGTTTGTGCTGGAAGATCCCTTGTTTTAGATGCTCCATGATTACTATAGGTCCTGCTGTTATTCACACAGGCTTCTGGAGGAAGGGAATATAGAAGCTGCAGCATCTGAGAAACAAAGAATAGAGGAACTCCAGAGAGGTCGGAGGCGGTACATGGAAGAAAACAGCATTGAATATGTTCCCAAATTTTTTAAGTGAGTCTCTGTTCTCTATAGTGTGAGTGGACAAAGTCTAGCCTACTACAAGAATTACCACAAACTTAGTCAATTGTGGAAAGCCTGGAAAATGGCAGTTAAAAAAAAATCACATAACTGATCTCTGCCTGAAGCAGTTTTTACATAGTTTAGAGCCTTATGTTTGAAATATTATTTTCTTTGCAATAGGCAACATTTATACAAGGCTGCTGCACTCCTAGGCCATTGGGTTTTGAATTTGAAGTGAAGTAGAAGTATGATATTCGGATCAAAGATATATCAACCCATAACTATGTTATGGGTTGAAGTCACTGCATAAACAAAGTAATAACTGATGACCTGAACCACAGCATCATACGTGTGTGTGTGCGCGTGTGTATATATATACGCTTAAATTACAATTCATAAACTTCTGAGGGGAGGGGTTTTTTCCTTCGTTCTTAATGAAACATTCTTCTCAAATAAGGATTAGTTATACCAAATAGCTTGATGATGTTGTGGAGAATCTGAAAAGATTGAATATGCTTGATGTGGTTTAATAGTGGAAGATGAACAAAATATAGAGGAGTCAAACAATGCAAATTGTTAAATCTCTAACTGTTCTTGTGTCTCCTCAAAATATGAAATCAGATTTATCATTAGGTGAGATCAGAAAGGCATGGAATTTGATATCATATCACATCAGAACAGAGATCTATGGTCAGAACTTTTTTCTCTTTTTTTCCCTTCTGCAGAAAAGTTATTGATGCCAATCAAAGAGAAGCCTGGGTTACCAATGACACCTACTGGGAACTGCGAAAGGATCCTGGCTTTAGTAAAGTAGACATTCCCGTACTCTGGTAAACTGAGAACGTAGATGTAGTAAACATATCACTCTGAAGAAGAAAATAACTATGCACAATATGTTTCTTATAGCTAAGCGTGGTTTGTGGGTCTATGGAAAAACCTGTCATTGACAATTCTATTCACCTTTATAATGGAGTCTTGAAAGTGCATTAGACCAGGCCCCTGACCACTTATGGATATTTTTAATTTTGCAGCAACCATTTAAAAAAAAAAACAAAAGAAGAAATAAATGAAAAAAGAAACAAGAACCATAAAAAGTTTCATACACTGGAAATTGAGAACAAAAGAAGCAGATGACCTATCTGAAGTCACTTGGACAAGGTGGTAAACGTGAAACTGCAAGCGGTGCTTTAACAGACATTAAGAGTAATGTAATTTAAATTAAAGAGACAAAACAAAAGGAAGAAAAAGAGAAAAAACCCAATTTCATGTCAACTATTTTTGTTAAAAAACCTTGTCACGTTTCTGGCTTCAGGTTAGTCCTTTGGTGTGATGTGCTTGGACTGGCCTTTGTCACAAAGATACGCACTTCAGGATGCTGTTCACGTTCATATGCCATTGTTCATGCCTTAAACAAAATATGAAGTTGTACAGTAAGTAATTTTAAAATACATGTGCTTAGGCTTGAGTGAGCGACAGATTTTTAAAGCACTAGAATTTTATCATTACAAAAATATTGGAAAACCTCCATTATTTAAAATCAAAAGACAACCAAGCATCTGACTGGATTTGAGAAGACTGAGATCTACTGTGTGTGATTTTGCTTTGGGAAGCTGATTGTATGACTGGACTGAAAAAAACCTACTAGCTGGTTGAGCTTGAGACAATTTTGGTAACACATATGAATTCTAGCTGGAAAGTTTATATTCTGAATGACTGATGCTGAGATGCAATCGTGGCTTTTACCACTGGCTGGACATGAACGCACAGTGAATCTCATGTCACTGTAACTGTTTATACAATTAGAATTCCCTGAAGCTTTGCAGCAGTGTTAAATGCACAGAAAGATTTAATGGAAAGGTCTCTGGCTTCTCTACAGAAGTTGGGTAGCACTGTAAATGCAACTATTTTCTGCCACGCACGCTGTTCAGTTTGCTGGCTCTGTTTATTCTCCATACGCTTTGCTTCTCTAAATTTATACGTAAGAGTATGGCAGAGGCTCCTGTGCCTAGCAGCTAGCAACTACTGCTTGTGTTGCCAAAAGAAATTTTGTGCAAAATTATATTTTACAGTTTTTCATAAAGTGATTCTATATTTTTTGACTAAGAACCAAATCTCTTACATGTTGCTAAGCCTCAGTTAATATAGGTTGGGGAGGGCTTGGCACAGTCTAGCTGAAAATCTCTAGAACGGTAGGAGGGCAGATTTTGATAAAATGTAAAAAAGTAATTTTATTAGGTAAAACCTGCATTTCATGAGGCATGATCTAGTCTTCACTTATGCATGTATTATACATCCAAGCACTGATGTTAGGTTAGGCTTCATGTATATGCACTGTATTTCTTTCTGCACATATACAGAGTACATGATGCACTTGAATTCTTCTAGATCAGACTGATTCTGGTACTGCGAGCTGAGAAAAGTAGTTAGGTAGGTATGTGATCCTGCCTGAACAGCTCTCAGTAGATGATCACATGTACCCAGCTCTTCACCTGCTTTTTGCCTTTTGCAGAGTCAGGTCCCTGTGGAATTGAGATGAGTTTGGCTCTTTAACACACAGGTGTTTCTCCCCCTTGTCTGTACGGTAGGTAAGGCAACTGCCAGAGCAACTAGCTACCGATGAATTCAAATTTCTTCACGTAATTCTCACAGCAGGAAAAGCTATGAAATCTGAAAGAAAGTATTCAGTGGACTTTTTACTAACTGTGTACTCATGAAATGCTTATGAATATATGGTATAGAAAAACTCTGTATTGATTAACAGAATTTCTTCCAAAGAAAAATTTGAATTATTAAAACAATATCTTTTTTCTAGTTAGATCTAGCCTGGGGTTGTTTTTTTTTTAAATTCTGCTATTATTTTATGATTAAAATATATCAAAGTTCAGGTTCTTAAATAATATTTCATTAACTTCATCTTACTTGCTTTAATGACATTACACTATAAATCAGATTGACACACTGTGTGCAAACCAGCAACTGATTCTGTGTCACTTTCCTTAAAAAACCAGCATTATTAAACATTTGCCCAGCTCGTGCTCCAGTCTCTGTTTGCAGATCACTGTGATGCTGGAAAGCATTATGTGTGTATGACTGTAGGTACGCTTGAGGGATAGAAAGCACCTGTCTTCAAATACTTTTTTGTGAGCTTTTTTTTAATATTTAATTGAAATGCAGAAATAAGGTCTCTTTCAGTCTTCTGCTAATTCTTTATCAATGCTATTATTTGCAATGCAAACTGAAACTTGGTGAATTCTAAAGATGCTACTGCTGATTCAAATGTATTTCACAATTATTCATTTGACCCTCATTGAAAGAAAAAAATAACACGAACGTTTTTAGAATAAAAAGAAGCCATGATATGCCAAATCTTTCTATTGAAGACACTTTGAAAGGCTGCTGCTGAACGTTAAAGTAGTTAACTAGCAATGAGGAGAAGCACAAAGTAATGTATCATGACATATTTGCAGTCTTGATCAGAAAATAAAAAGTGCTGGTAGATGTACAGCAAAGCAGTTTCTTACAGTGCAGAATTTCTGGATTCTGGGCAAATTATTTTATTAAAGTTTTCTGGAACTTTGGAGAACGCGCTAACATGTTTCCTGCTGTTTGTAAAGAAAACAGGGTAACAGAGGATAGGTCCTGGAGGCTTCTATTAGAATCATAATTTTTAGACGGCCTGTGAAATGCCATCAGCCCCGAGCCACGCTTTCTGTGTCTGCTGCTAGTATAGAGTGTCTCACCTTGCAGTGAGAATGTGCTGTTGGTTCCTTTGCATGCTGGCACCCATTGTAAAGACCCGTTGCTTTTCATCAGGGCTGCTGGTCTGCCAGCCCTTCCTAGCACAGGGCATTTTTCGACCTGAGGTGCAGACTTTACACTTCTGTTGCAACCTTTTGAAGTGTCTTTTCACCCAGTCTTTCAGCTGAGCAGTGCCTTGATGGAAGCTCTGCCTTTGGGCATGCTCTTTCATCCTCCTAATTTAACAGCACCTGCAAACTTGTAGACTACATCTCAGAAATCCATGTAGTCTTGCCCGGGTCACTGGAGACATGTTGATTCACATGGGCCACAAAACTGAGCCCTGCAGGGCTGTCCTTGTTGCTGAGTGCCCATGGGGCTAAGGTATTATCAGTGCATTTCATACCTGGGGATTCAGGCAGTTTTCACCCCCTTCATTCATTCAGACAGTATTTCCTGAAAAATATTTAGCAGCTCAGCAGATTTAATTGCTACAGGTTTGGTGTGTGACAAAAGTTAGTGTAAATCATTTCAAAGCTTAGCCTTTTGAACAGTTTAAGAAGTTTTAACTTTGACTGCAAACACACATCATTTGCATTTTCCTGTGTTTTCTCCAAGCACTTATTTCTGTATAAAATTCACAATCTTTAAACTTTACTTTCACAACAATGAACTGTGCTTTGAATTAATATTTAAAAAGCATACCTTAATTTGTTCTCTGTTCTGGTACAGTGGATATGATAGGGTAATAGTAGGTATTTTCATGTAATAAATACATGTTACAAATACTTACATACCTTAAATCCTATTTTAGATCTGTGTCAGCAACATCGTAGATATCCACAGAATCATAGAATAGTTTAGGTTGGAAGGGACCTGAAAGATCATTTAGTTCCAACCCTCTTGCCCTAGTCAGGGACACCTCTCACTCGACCTTATTGCCCAGAGCCCCATCCAACCTGGTCTTGAACACTTCCAGGGAGGGGGCATCCACAACCGTCCTGGGCAACTTGTCCTGGGCAATTTTATAAATTTATCAATGCTAAAAAGATGGGCAAAAAGAGCCTCCACTCCTTACAGGATCAGGAGGGGAACACTATAACTAACGATGAGGAAAAGGCTGAGGTCCTGATTACCTACTTCGCCTCAATTTTTAATAGTGAGGAGGGAGGAGTTCGGGGCAAATGGCCTCTCGAACTGGGGGATGGGGTTGGGGAGCAGTGTGCAGCCTTGGAGATCCACAAGGAACTAGTCCAGGACCTGCTGAGCCACTTGGACACCCACAAGTCCATGGGACCAGATGGGATCCATCCTAGAGTGCTGAGAGAGCTGGCAGATGAACTGGCCGAGCCGCTCTCCATCATTTTCCATCAGTCCTGGCTCACCGGAGAGG
>VXBP01006817.1:59444-75833 GCA_013400115.1 Rhinopomastus cyanomelas
GAGCACAAGCCCTATGAGGAGAGGCTGAGGGAGCTGGGATTGTTTAGCCTTGAGAAGAGGAGGCTCAGGGGAGACCTTATTGCTGTCTACAACTACCTGAGGGGTGGTTGTGGCCGGGAGGAGGTTGCTCTCTTCTCTCAGGCAGCCAGCACCAGAACAAGAGGACACAGCCTCAAGCTGCGCCAGGGGAAATTTAGGCTTGAGGTGAGGAGAAAGTTCTTCACGGAGAGAGTCATTGGCCACTGGAATGGCCTGCCCAGGGAGGTGGTGGAGTCGCCAACTCTGGAGCTGTTCAAGGCAGGATTGGACGTGGCACTTGGTGCCATGGTCTAGCCTTGAGCTCTGTGGTGACAGGTTGGACTTGATGATCTATGAGGTCTCTTCCAACCTTGATAATACTGTGTGTGATACTGTGTGTGTTCCAGTGCCTTATCACCTCATGGTGAGGAATTTCTTCCTAAGACCTAATCTGAATCTGCCCTCTTTTAACATGAAACTGTTCCCCCCTGTCCTATCACTAGAGACCCTGGTACAGCCCCTGGTACAGCTTCCCTGTACGGCCCCATTCAGATATTTGAAAGGCTGCTAAGAAGTCCCCCTGGAGCCTTCTCTTCTCCAGGTGAACTGCCCAAATCCTTCAGTCTATCTTCACAGGAGAGCTGCTTCAATCCTTATCTTCCTTGTGACTGTCCACTGGACTTGCTCCAACATTTAGTATCATAGAGTCATAGAGTAACTTAGATTGGAAGGGACCTCAGAGATCATCTAGTTCCAACATCCCTGCCACTGGAAGGGACACCTCTCACTAGACCGGGTTGCCCAGTGCTTCAGCCTTCTGATCATCATTGTGGATCTTCTCTTGATTCACTCCAACAGTTCCATGTCCTTGTATTGGGACGTCCTTGTATCTGGAACTGGACGTAGTATTCCAGGTGAGGTCTCACGAGAGCAGAGAGGGCAAGCCACCTCTCTCGACCTGGTTGTCACACTTCTTTTGATACAGCCCAGGAGACAGTTTTCCTTCTTGGCTGCACTCACACATTGTCAGCTCATGTTGAGCTTCTCATCTACCAGCACCCCAAGTCCTTCACCTCAGGACTGTTTTCAGTATATTCACCACCCAGCATGTATTTGTGCTTGAGATTACTCCAACCCAGATGTAGGACATGGACTTATTTAACTTCATGCAGTTTGCATGGGCCCAGTTCTCAGGCCTGTCAAGGGCCTCATCCACTTGGTCTTTCTGGTCTGGTTGGCTTGTAACAGACCCCCACCATAATGTCTACTGCCCTCCCTTTTACACTAACCCATAAGCTCTCAGTAGTTTTCTCATTCATTTGCAGGTGGAATTCCATGCACTCCAGCTGGTCATTGACATGGAAGGCAACAACCCCTCTTTGTCTTCCCTTTCTGTCCTTCCTAAAGGTCTTACCTTGTCATTCCAGTACTCTAGTCATAGGAATCATCCCAGCATATACGCACAATGCCAGTGACGGCAGAGCTTTGCAGGCACACGTACATCTCGAGCTCTTCTTTATTGCCCGTGCTGTGTTGACATAGAGACATTTGAGTAGGGCCTCCAGTGAAGTGTCTGGAATTCCCTAGTGATGTTTCTTCTGACATGTCCTGTCTACTTTTGTGACTGCAGAAGGCCTTTTCTCCTCTCCACAGGTGTCACTTTTTTTGCATATTTGAAATGATTACCTCACTGAGAAATACAATTGGAGTATGAGTTAGTTATTTTCAGGCAGTATCACTGTGATTAAAAAGTTCTAGATGGACTAAATTTAGACAGGTGCAAGTTGCATGAAATAAACCTCTTTGCATGAATCTTTAAAAGTGAGCTCTCACTATAAGACTAATAAGGTTACCCTTCTTTTTTCCCGCATTTGAATTTCTGACTCTGAATGCAGGTGTGTGGCATTTGTGGGTTTTACCTGAATAGCACATTCGAGGCGCGTGTTGAGTATTGCAATAGGTATTCAGTTTTAAAAGGTCCTGCTCTTCTCTCCTAAACACTGGCAGACCCTTATGGAAACGAATTACACAGACCTGAGGGCACAGTAGGAGCTATCTCTGCACCTGCCCTCATGGGTGTCTGGTGAGCAGCTTCTATCTGGGCCGTGCGTTCTGTTCCCATGAAGGTGACGTGGGATTTCCTCACCCTTAAATCATGCAGAGGAGAGCCCTGCACAATGCAGTCTTGCTCACAGAGTTCCTACATTTTTGGAAGGTATTCCAAGAGGGCTGAGTATGCAAATTGTCTGAGAGTTTTGTCAAATTTGCTTTCATTAGCAAAGCTGTTAGGATAGGAGAGATTTGTGTGTTCTCCTTGTTTTACAGTATTCTGAATGCTGTCTGGGGCAGAGAACACTCGGTGTTCAACATGCAGTTGGCTGCAGTCATAATCTGATGAATTGTCTCTATTTCAGATGCCATTGCTAATACTGGAGCCGCTTAACAAAAGTAAAGGAGACTTTTCAGATTGTATCACCTGCAAGGAGAAGGTATTTGTAGTCACACGCTAAGAGGACAGAAGGGGTTCACTGAGAGAGTTTGGCCCACGTGAGGGAAAAATACTAATATTGACAGAAGAGTGTAAGAAACACTGGGGTGGTCTCACTGCTCACGCAGTTTTGTACACGGGCCCAAGAGAAAGCAAACAAAGTTTACCATGTCATAACCATGTACCTCAGCATCTGCTGGGGCTGGAAAAATGCTTTCTCGGGTTTCTTCCCATCTCATCAATAGGTAATGATCATCAAAATTGTATAAAATTTCTAGTTTTCTGATGAGAGCATGTATCAGTAAAAGTCGAGGTGAGCAGGATAGTGGTCACAAATGTTGTTTTTTTAGTGTGCTCAAAATTGCTCTTCATAAAATACTTTTTCAATAATATTTTACAGGTATAGAAAGTAGTAGCAATGTCCCTGAAGGTGTTTTGTGTACTCATCTCCTCCCTAGCCAAGTTTTGTGGTGTTCTAAACCCAGCTTATCTGTTTAATATTAATCTTTCCCTTCCTTGCAATCTTTGACAAAAAAAGGGAGGGACAGTGGTGGAACTACTTACAGCAGCTCTGGCAGCAGCACAGCTGTAACACAACAAGTATTCCTAACTTCTGTGTATTAAGATGTCAGCTAAGCTGCTGATTCTATTCCAGGCAGGTTATCTTAATCCCATTTCTCTTTCCACCGATCCATGACAGCATACAAAAAGAAAAGAGTGGTGACATCAATTAGTTCTAAAGATGAAGGGAACTTTTCAATGCCCCTGAAGGTTTGTTGGTAGTGCAGACAAAGAGAGTTACATAGCTAATGAATAAGGAAAGCGTACATTTAGAACGTATAATCAGCAGGGCATAATGTTGCGTGTCTTGACCTATGAATCATTTGCTGAAGTGTGGTGAAGCTACTTATTCATAGTTTTGAGCAGTGATCCAGACGGGCGAGTGCGTCGATCTGCGGGAGGGTACGGAGGCTCTACAGAGGGATCTAGACAGGCTGGATCAATGTGACAGGGTTAATTGTATGAGGTTCCACAAGGCCAAGTGCCAAGCCCTACACTTGGCTCATAGCAACCCAACGGTAGGCTGCAGGCTAGGGTATGTGTGGCTGGAAATCTATGTGTTAGAAAAGGTGCTGGGGTTATTGATTGGCAGGGACCTGAATATGAGCCAGCAGTGTGGCCAAGAGGCCAACAGCATACTGGCTTGTGTGAGAAATTGTGTGGCCAGCAGGAATAGGGAGGTGATCATCCCCCTGTACTCAGCACAGATGAGGCCACACCTTGAATCTTGTGTTCAGTTCTGGGCCACTCACTATAAGAAGGACACAGAAGTGCTGGAGTCTGTCCAGAGAAGGGCAAGGAGGCTCATTAAAGGTCTGCAGCACAAATCATATTAGCAGCAGTTAAGGGAACTGGGGTTGTTTAGTCTGGAGAAAAGGAGGCTGAGGGGAGATCTCATTGCTGTTTATAACTACCTTATGCTCTCTACAACTACCTCAAAGGAGGTCAGAGCAAAGAGGAGAACAGCCTCTTCTGTGATAGGACCTGGATGAGTGGCTCAGCAGCTTTGTATCTTTACAAAGCTGAGAGGAGTGGCTGACATATCAGGGGGCTGTGTTGCCATCTGGCATGACCTGGGCGGACTGAAGAACTGAACGAAAGGAACCTAACTAGGTTCAGCAGGTCCTGCACCTGGGGAGGAGCAATACCATGCATCAGTATAGGTTAGAAGGGTAGCCTTAAAGAGAAAGAGTCCTGTAGCCAGTGAGCTGCTTATGAGCCGAAAGTGTGCCCTTTTCAGTTGTGCCCAGTAACAGGACAAGGGGCAGTGGGCACAAGCTGTAACTCAAGAAGCTTCATTTAGAAGTAAAGAAAAACTTCTTTACGCTGTGAGTCACAAAGCCCTGGAACCGGCTGCTCATGGAGGTTGTGGGGTCTTCTGCTCTGGAGATGCTCAAATCATGCAGTCCTGTGCAATGTGCTTTAGGCAGTCCTGCTTTGGTGAGGGTGTTGGACGTGATGATCTCTTGAGGTCCCTAGCAACCCTGATGAATCTGTGCTTCAGTAACCAGAGGAAGGGGTTGTCATCTGTACCACAGAAGGTGCAACTGAAAGGGTTATCAAATCTTGTAACAGGCTGTCTAGGGCAGTGTTGGAATAATCATCCCATGGAAGGACGTGGTTTAGTGGTGACCTGGTAGTGCTTGATTGACGGATACACTAGATGATCTTAAAGGTCTCCTCCAATCAAAGACACTGTGATTCTTTGTTGTCTCACAGGAAAGGCTAAGACATGTTTCCATATTAACTACTGCTTTAAATGATCTGCATTAATGAAAGAGTAGTAGCTAATGCTGATGTGTAATGTTGCTGGCCCCAAACATTAGAGATGCAAAAAGTGAAGAAGAGTTTCCTTCAAAAGTCAGAAGTGGGTAAGTCATCAAAATTACCTAAGTGCTATACAAGAGCTGTGATAAACATTTGAACAAAAATGCTCTTCACTTGCTCCTTGTGTCAGTTGTTGTGCCACACATGCAGCATCTCTTTCTGCAGCGGTCTTATTGCCCATAATTGTGCTTGTGGCTCAGGGGTCCGCCAAGGATGATCGGTGTCATGGATGAAAACTCAAGGTTTCTGTTGTACTAGTCCTGTGCTGAATGCTTTCTCTTCCTTTTTAAATTCTCGAAGTATGCATTTCTGGTGTTCTTTGGTGCTGGAACAAATTCAGATCTCAATAAATACTATTTTCAACTGAGTCTCAGTCAAGACCTGACTGTGAACTGAGAAGTACTTGCTGATGAGTGTCTTTTGTCATGCAGGCAGAACTGCAAGACAGCAAATGCTTAAATGCAAAACCAGCAACTTCTACCTTAGTTAAGCTTTCACTTTAATTAGCGAAAGCTCTGCTCTTGTTCCTTTGTAATTTTTTCTAAACTAATTGTTTTCAAGCATTCTAATTACAGGTGAGGTTCAAGTTAGGAGGAAATTAAGCAGTATTTGGAACTCCACAGATGTTATGATTTCTCATAATTCATTAGCATTTCAAGAGCAAATAATTCTGCTTTTCCTCTCATTATTACACAAAGTTAATATGAATCAGTAATAACATCACACTTTTCAGGTGAAACTAGATCCCGTAAGTTTCATAGCACATGTATTTAGTAAATATTAGTATTTATACCTTGCCCAGATGATGCTATTAAAAGATTAATGTTTAGATGATTTGTCAGTTTTACACTGGCTTACTAAGCTTCTTTGTGTTTGACAGCGTTTAATTTCAGATGCAAAACAGCCCTGCACCAATCCTTTAGTATAACAAAATGCTGACAGCTAAGCAGCTAAAAAGAAGAGCTCTTTGCTGGTTGTCTCTATCTCTGAGCTCTTTCTAGGAAAAAAACCTCCAAATATGTTTATTTCTTGTACAACTCTTGTGTATCGTACTTGTAGGAGGAGGTCCTCAGAGCCTTTCCTCAGTGATTATGCTATTAGCTCAGCTAGAAATGTGTACGGGAACTTGCTTCATGGTTTTTAGGATCAGTTTTAGAGGCAAATAGTTGCTTTCTAGAAGCTTAACTTACAGAGCCACTGCTGCTTTTGGGTACTGGGAAATAACAGACTGTAACTGGAAAATGCTTGTGTCCCTCTGTGCATCAGACAAATGATTTTTCTATTGTTTCAAAGCAGTAGTAAACTTTTATATGTAAAAGTTGTTATATATGGAAAAGGAAGGAAAGAAACAAATAAAGAAAGGAAGAAAGAAAATAATAATGTACCCAGCTACTCAAGTGTTGCAGGAAGCATTCTTTCTGAGCAGCATGGTATTAAATCTTACCTGCAGCACTCTTAATTTTATGCCCAGACCTTGACTCTGGACTTCCATATTGAGATGAAGAAGAAAAAGGATGCTGGAAAAATGAGTCCATACTGTAATTTCTAAATAACTCAGTAGAAAATTGATTTGCAAATGCTTGCTTTGAAAACCGTTTTAAGTGACTATGTGCAAGTATCACAACTTTTACAAGTTGGAATATATAGTACATTCAGTTGATGAACTTTTAGAAAAAGAAACTGGGTTGATCTCGGTTGCTTTCCTGAAAAAGCATTTGTTTGTGCTTGTAATTCACAAGTTTGGGATATCTTTCAGGACGAATCTCATGTGTAAAACCAGTTCTGTTGTCCAGAGTTACTAGACATTGACAGCTGAGGAAGAACAGATTTAGGATGTAACGCATTTCTTTCAAGTCTGCAGGTATATTTCACATGCTAGATTTAATTGGCAATGCGCATCTCAGGCTTCTTTTCTGCTTCTTCTGCTTGGCCTATGATTTTGCACAGGCATAAATATTGCAGTATCCTTGAATTTAGTTTAAAAGACATAGACGCTCAAGGCCAAGTCAAAAGGCCCAACAGTGACATTCCTAAGAAACCAGAGCAATGTACCTGGTTACGTTGAGCTTGATAGGACTTGAGTTTTAATTCCTACGTGCTTAAACAAATGAGTACCTATGCAGTTGAGGCTGAGCTGCTGTTGGTGCTCCATGGAACTTGGTGAGCTTCCAGGTGAGGGGATGCTCAAATGTGTTTTAACTGTAGGCCTAACATGCAGTCAAGCCTAGGAATTCACAGTTACACTTAAGCCTAATTCTGAATTTGTGCACTGCCTTGTGGAAGATAAATCTCTGAAATAAAACTAGCTTGACTGCTTGCCAATTAGAGCAATATATTTGACTTTCCTTTGACTCTTGCGTTTTGGGACCTTATCCCAGAGCTTGCTGTACTTAAAAAACAGTTAACTTCGTGTCTCTGCAAAGCTCAGTTACAGAAGAAAGAACGGGAGATTAAATCAGTGACAGTTCATCATATACGCCTCGCTCTGGCAAGTTTCGTTGCAAGAATATTTGCAGTTCCTATCCCTGTTACCCCACCCTTTCCCCAGTATAGCACCAGCCCAGAGTGAGGGTTTCTGGAACTGTATGCCAGTCCAAAAGGAGATTAAGAGGTTTGAAAAGAAGGGGATGGGTGACTAAGAGCGCGCTCGGAATCTCAGCCTAGCAAAGCATGAATGTGAGAAAGTGCCTCCCCTCTCTCCTAGGCTTTAGCACACAAATAGAGTTGCTTGTTTTGGTATATCAAGTCCTCTGGCTACTTCAGAGCTAGAACCTCGCCAGGGAGGTGCAGTAGAACTGCAGTTTGACGTTCCCACGTAAGGCAGCTGCACACTGTTTCTGCGTCTTTGCAGTTGCGAGTTGGTTTTGAACACGCTGTTGCAGCAATCCAGAATGCAGGTGATGCCTCACGCTGACTACCTCTCATGCAATAAAAACAAAGCTCATACTGTAGCTAATGTTAATTACAGTCAGGCGCCTTTTGGCTGCATGATTCAGGGAGGTACAGGGGAGGGAAGTAAACAGAAGAAATTAACCGCAGACTTCATTGCAGTGATGTGTGAGGTATTCACGATACCCATAACATCAACCCCAACTGAAGGAGGTCCTACAGCTTCTGGAAGGGAATAAAGGTGGACTTGGCTATGCTGTAGTTTATGTTGTGCTCTAAAATGTAACAAAAGATGTCATCTGTTTCCATCAGGCTGAGCTGGATTTACCAGGATGCGGTGGCCAAGAAACGCAAACACAGTTGGAGTGTTTGAGGGAACACGATGCTCTTTTACCTGTTGCAATGTCATTGGGTGATGCATGTACAAATGACTTGTTTAGCCTGCCAATGAATGTTGCTAATGCCTTACCAAAAACAAACAAACAAAAAGCATATTTTTTGTATTTTTTTCCTCAGAGGCAAATCCAAACAATGCTAGATTTGGGAAACTGTTTACTGAAAAGCATTTTCTAAGAGATCTCTGAAGAAGTGCAATTGTATAATTACTGTTGTTCAGTACATACAGTACATGGTTTCCATCACTCTGTACACTGCTGCTATTAGTGCTTGTTCTAATAAATCTCAATGTACACTGTTTAAACTGCTGTCATCTGTGTTCTGATTTGTCAACATAAGAAGCAATTTAGAAAATGGGTCCTGGTTGAACTGTTGGTGGCTACTTGAGTAATTTGCCTGTTAAGTGTAAAATTCTTCTATGTTGTATAAATTGATTTTGGAGAGGTAGAGATAGGGATGACAATAGAATCGACACAGTGGTGTCTCACTGGCATCATCCTCTGCCTTTCTAACCTTTTTCCGTGCAGAATTATCTTTTATAAAACTTTTCCCATGTGATTCTCAGTGCACTTCCTTTAAATCTGGCAGGAGCTACCAACTGCAGTCTCAAAGAAGATAATTTTCTTTTTGGCAGTTCCTGGTTTTATCTTCATGCTGCAGCTGGTAAGAGCCTTTTGCTTTTTGGGTTCTTCAACTTACTCTTTATGGCTAAATGGAGCTGGAATTATTTGGAGTTTCTGAAGTGTTGTGAACTGGTGCAGGGAAAATGGTTCCTGCTCTTTGCTAATATGATTGAAAAGAGGTGTGGAAATGAGCAAAGACGACTTGACACCCACCTCGTCTGGCATTGGCAAAAATAACAGTACGTGGGATTTTTCCATTATGTGTTCTTGTCTGTTGTTCAGCCCTTAAATCAATTGCATTTTATTTAAAATGATAAAGCACTGTGGAAAATAAGAATTTGATTGGGAGGAGAAATGAAAGATTTCATTGCTTCCTGTCATTGCAGACAACAAGTGCTCAAACAGTCTGAATGCTGCCTGAGAGTGGAGGCAACGCTGAAGGCAACGCTTGCTTTCTTGTGTCAGGGTACACAACTGATCTTGTCCCCAGCAGTGCTCTGAGCCAGGCTGACACGGGGAGCTTAGTCCCTGTTCAATAATTCAGTGGCACCTGGCCAGGGAGCTCACAGCATTCAAACTGGTCTGCTCACGTAACCCTTCCTGGGATTTAATAGAGGGGATTGCAAGGGGCCGTATTTATCCCGGGAGTGGGCATTTCTGGGTGATCCTGCTGTGGCAGGGGAATTGGACTAGATGGTCTTTCGAGGTTCCTTCCAACCCCTTATGACTCTATGAAAATTCAGCTCTGCTCTCCTGTCTGAGTACCTGGAATCTTTACTTTTCCTCTGAATGTTTTTCAAAACAAATTAACATTTTTTGATGACTGTTGCTCAGCAAAATTACTGAGCATAAGTGTGAAAAGCTATATGTCATTGTCTAATTGATTAAAGAAACCCAACCCAGCAACCCTTTGAGCACAGATTAGGGCACGAGAGGCCTGTGAGGCAGCTCTACCAATTTACTAATTTAGCATAAAACCCAGTATTTAAGTATGGAATTGAATTTTATATTTAAATTTAATCTAACTAAGAGACAGGTAATACACTTGTTAAATCCTAAATGGACTACAAGTTCCAATATAGATATTGAGGTGATTTTTTTTAACTGGTAAAATTTAAGATGTAGATTGTCCTTTTGGTTCCTGTTTAAGTAGCTTTTTTTTGAGGGCCTGGCTTTACATTTAGCGAAGACACAGAGGTGACACAACACTGAGTTCAAGTACAAAAATATTAATGAGGCTGCATTGTATGCTGGGTAACTAGTCTTTTTTTATGTCATCGGTCCAAATGTTTGGTGTCTGGAAACTGCTGAAGTATCTTCCTGTTATGCCTACACATGTGAAAACGATAAATTAGGAAACAAGATAAAGAAAGTAATCTCATAGCGTGAGAAGGAACAGCCTGAGTAAACGTTAACGGTTATTATGAAAGAGGATGCTGAATTCTTGCAAGCCTTTCCAACACCTGCTTCATTTGGTCTGCTTACAGACACTCTGCTCCACAGATCTGGAAGTACTTTATATGCTAGTCAGTTCTTGCAGTGTCCAGCTCAGGGAAGTGATATAGTGCCACAGCCACGTACAGTAGGTTTTGTAGATGGAAGTTAATTGCCTAGTATCATGGAACGGCTAGTGGCAATTTTATTTGAACAAATCCTATTCAAGCATGCTGCTCAGATTGAAACGTAAGGAGAACATAAGGAAGGAACACTGTATGCCAAGTGCTGAAGGAAGAATTGTATGGAGATGACTGTATGAGTGCCCACCAGACAGAGTAGCGTGGATAACAAGAGCTGTTCATACACAAAAGTTCAATATAAATAAAACATTAAAGTTCATTTAAAAACCTTCAGAAATTTATTGACATTTTTTCTTGAGGCTACAAATAGTAGTAGAATATTCAAAAGGATCTGGCTCCACAAGAAGCAAAACATATTTCAGATTTCTGGGTCCTTTAATTTTGATACCGTTTATTCATCGTGCTGCTCAGAGAGGTTTTCATAAGGAGCCAAGTAAGTTTAAGAAACACAAGAAGTGACTACATTTTTTTACTGCTTTTCCAAATTGAGAGCATAGTGAAGTAAGTCTACACAAAACAAAAATATTGCAGTAGCTAATTTAATTGTTCCCCTATCCTGTATAATTAAAATTGTATTTGAAACTAATTTAAAATTTTTACTCTACTTGCACTATATAATAAAGAAATCCAACATGGAAGTATCTCTGCTGAAGCTAATTCTGCTGAAAACCTTCATCTTGATTTAATGTAACTTTTCCCCCCAAAAAGGTCTCCAAATACCGCAGTGCTTTTTGAGCAGCAGTCACTGCATTATGCCAAGTACCTCCAGTACTCCAGCAAAGTGCTAGGCCAGGAATTCAGCATGACAGTGGTACTCTCTTCACACTTGCAACTCTAAAGTTATGTAAGCCATGCCGTTAAACTGTTTTTTCTTATACAAAAGAATCTCTAGACCTTGCAAAATTCTACCTTGCAAAAAAAACCCACCCCAAACCCCAATAAAGTACAGTGGCAAAACACCCCGTGAAAGCATAGAAGTAATAACGGCCGCATTTCACCCTACACATTGATATATTTATTGTTTGCTGAAGTATAACAGAATCTGTGTCATACAAATTCTTGCTCTCTAGGAAAACTCGCTTGCCATCTACTGGATAATTTTTGAATTTAGCAAGTAATTTTTTCAGTACAATTTTACTTTTTGAGGAGTTAGCTGTTCAATTCTTGCACTCTTGTGAAGATCTGTACGTAAATGTAACACGTAGTTCAAAGTTACTTAATTCAGATGGTCTAGCAACTGACACTGGCTTTTTGCATATTTGAAAGGTATTAAACAAATTACCAGTATAAGTTAGTACAAACTATGTGGTCTTAACCTTTTCAAGTGAAAGACCAACTTGGTTTATCCGGCCAGTTAACACAAGACTTCTCTCCTCAGCTGACCAGTTAATTACACAAGTTTTATTATATGGTTGACTTGGCAAGAAACAAATTAAAATCAGATCAGGTCATGTAAATTAAAGAAACATTAAAATAATATTTAGATTATTCAAAAAATCTGCATTGAAATCAGTGAGATAATTGCACGTTTTCAGTTTGTTGGACAGGCCTGCAACTTGCATGGACCTGCACCACTTCTGCATGGGTAACGCAGGATGACAAATAATAAAACTCATTTTGGACTTACCTGACAAGTAGAAAGCATTCAGGGGTTCTACAGGAAGCAGGATTGTCCTTCAGTTCATTTCAGAATGATGTAAGAAAATCACACAGAATTTAAACATCAAAATTCTGAACTATTCATAGTTAACACTTACTACTGTTAGCTCTTGGGGGGATCTATCACAATCCATGGCAAAGATCCACTCAGAAGAAACAGAACTTGTCTTTCATAGGAAGTAAACTACCTTGATGTTCACTCCAGGTTAAGATACAGCAAAGAAGCTGCAGAGCACAAAACTCGGTAAACGGTCTTGAAACTCCTCCCCGTACTCAGGTCTTGTAATGTCCTTAGGCAAACTTGCAGACGCCTTCATCCTGCCGGGGACGGACAATGCAACTCACAGTATCACACGGTATCACAGTAATGATAAGGTTGGAAAAGACCTTAAAGATCATCCAGTCCAACCTAAATCCAAATAAAACCAGTAAACCTAACATCTAACATCTAGATCATGCCACTCAGCACCTCATCATAGAATCATAGAATCGTAGAATAATTACGGATTGGAAGGGACCTCGAAAGATCATCTAGTCCAATCCCCCTGCAACAGCAGGATCACCTACACCAAGTCACTTGAACATCTCCAGGGATGGTGACTCACCCACCTCTGTGGGCAGCCCATTCCAAAACTGGATCACTCTTTCAGTGAAAAATTTTTTCCTAATGTCAAGTCTAAACCTCCCTGATGGAGCTTAAGGGTATGACCCCTTGTCTTGTCTCCGGTGGCCAGGGAGAAAAGACCAACCCCTGTCTGACTACAGCCACCTTTCAGATAGTTATAGACAGTGATAAGGTCACCCCTGAGCCTCCTCTNTGATAAGGCTCACCCCTGAGCCTCCTCTTTTCCAGGCTAAACAAACCCAGCTCCCTCAGCCTCTCCTCGTAGGGCTGATCTTCCAGCCCCTTTACCATTCCAATTGCCCTTCTCTGGACCCGTTCCAGCACCTTGACACCCCTCTTAAACTGAGGGGTCCAGAACTGAGCACAACACTCGAGGTGCAGTCTGACCAGTGCCGAATGCAGGGGAAGGATAACCTCCCTTGACCTGCTGGCCACACCATTCTTGGTGCAGGCCAGGATGCCATTGGCCCTCTTGGCCACCTGGGCACACTGCTGACTCATGTTAAGTTTGCTGTCCACTAACACCCCCAAGTCTCTCTCCACCTGAGAACTCTCTCAGAACTCCATTCCTAGCCTGTAGTTCTGCCTGGGATTGTTATAACCAAAATGCAGAACCCGACACTTAGACTTGTTAAAACTCATCCTATTGGAGTCTGCCCATCTCTCCAGTCTGTCCAGATCCCTCTGCAGGGCCCTCCTACCCTCTAACAGATCAACACGGGCTCCAAGCTTGGTGTCATCTGCAAATTTGCTCATGATGGACTCCATCCCATCATCAATATCGTCAATGAAGATGTTGAACAAGACTGGACCCAACACCAACCNGGTTTAGCAGAACTGACCCTGGTAGTCAGGACCAAAGATCGGGGTTAAAGTAGAGATGCAAGGACAGGACAATCAAGTGAAAAACTGTAAAATAAAACATCACTTCATTTTTTCTCTTGCACAGAATTTCACCTTCCAACTGCAGATGAACCTGCTTTGCAGGTGAATCAGCAAATGAGGTGAAACGAGGGGGGCCCCGCGAGGGGCTAGCCGAGTCAATGACATGCACACCAATATGGTTAAAATGCTGAGCCCGCTTTATTCCCATAATCATCTTGCTTATATACGGTTATGCCCTGTCCACGCGTCACTGAGGTTACGCTCATTGGGTACATGGCCTTTGTCATGCGTAGCTGCCCTCTAGCCCACTGGCCATCATACAACAAACTACCTGATCAGACGGCCCCTCCAGCTACCCCCAACACAGCCCTTCTTCCTTGGTTCCCACGTTCTGGTTAACATTCCTCTATAATCGGAACTTCACTGTTCTTCCCTGCTTATCACCTTCCAAGGCCGTTCCCAGGGTAGCTATCTCTGGCTCAGTGCAGGGTTGTCCACAGCGCCCAGCATCAGGTCTGCTAAGAGCTCCTCTACAATGAGGCTCCTGCCAGTAAATCCTGATTAGTTTATTTATTTACAAGGGTCAGAAGGTATATAATTAGAGACAGAAGAAGTAACATGAAGAGTGTTCTCTTGATCAGGAAAATGGGAAAACTCGGTAGTTTTGTCTCTGACTCCAAGTAGTTTGTATATGATTCATGGGGACTCACTGAAGAACAAAGGTCATCACAGATGGCGACAGGGAGATTTTTTTCAGTCATATTTTAATTTGCTTCTTTTTAAATGTTCCTAAGTCATAGTGAGTGTTTAGGTTTGACCTCGTTCCAGTGATGTATGAAGTGGAACTAAGATCAGGCTAGAAAAGTCCTTTTGTTCTTCTGTGAGGGATCCGGTGTAGTGAAGGCAGTTGGAAAGATTTATCACTGTTGTTATGTGGCTCTGTGCTAAGGGGTATGGAATGTTACAGCCCTGGTGTAACAAAGTTCCAGTGGTAACTCTGAACCTGCACATCAGCAAGGACTGTCATATGCATGACTTGGCAAGATTTTTTATTCACACACACCAACTCAGACCTAATGTGTGCAAATCATAGAAACAGAATGGCTCAGATTGGGATGGACCTTAGAGACCCTCTACTTCAACCTCCCTGCTGTTGGCAGTGATGCCTCTCAACTAGACTTGGTTGTCCAAGGCTTCATCCAATCTGACCTTGAATGTCTCCAGGAAGGAGGCATCCACAGGCTCTCTGGGCAATCTATTTCAGAGTGTCTCCACTCTTGTACTGAAGAATTTCTTTCTAAGGTCTAGTCTAAACCTACTCTCCTTCAGTTTAAAACCATTTCCTCTTCTCTTATTGCTGGATACCCTTGTGAAAAGTCCCTTGTGCACCAGCTTGTGCACCTCCAGGTTCTCTAGGTGTTCCTAAACCTGAAATGCTCCTACTGGGGGTATTTCTTCACTCTACCAGACCTAGACATTCCCCTCAGTGTCCTTGGTGGTCTGACTCAAGTGGTTACCTGTGGGGAGAGATCAGAAGCAAACACAGGGTTAAACATCTCAGCTAAGGAACATAGTTAGCTCCCTAGAAGAACCAGGTGTCATGGTAACCAGATAAGGGAGAAGACAAGAAGATAACAAGCAGGAGGAAGCCTGAGAAAGCTCTGTATTTTTACTAATAGTTTACTAAACTACTAACAAATACTAACCAAAAATAAGTGTGTGGAAATTTACTGGGGTACAAAAAAGACCCTATAAAAGGGAGCTCATTGTAAAATAAAGTGCCTTCAGATTTACCTTCAGATCACCACTGTCTGGATGCCTTTTTCAATGCAGCAGTTACTTGTGAAGACTGAAGCAAAAACTTGTTGAGTAGTTCAGCCTTCTCCCTATCTTCAGTAACCAGGTCCAGTAACCACCTGCATTCCTCCAGAGTGGCTCCTCATTCTCTCATTTTCCTTTTCTCTGACATACCTGTAGAATCCATTTCTGTTCTCATTAATGCCCCTGGCCAGATATAGTTCTGTCAGGACTCTAGCTTTCCTAACCTATTTTCCGCTTTCATCAACAATTTTCTTGTATTCATCCCAGGTTGCCTGTCCTTGCTCCCACCATTTGTGGGTTCCTCTCTTGTGTTTGATTTTGTCCAAGAGCTCCTCGTTCAACCATATAGGCCTCTTGGCACTCTTGCTTGATTTCTCTTTTTAGAGATGCTGTGCCTTTGGGCTTGGAGAGGATGATCCTTTAAATCAACCAGCTTTCCTGGGCACCCAATTCCTCCAGGGCTTTATCCCATGATACTCTACCAAGAAGGTTCTTGAAGAGGCCAAAAGTGGCTCTTCTGATATCACGGGTTTCAAAGTTGCTGAGCATCCCCTTCTTCGTTGCCCTGGGGATCTTAAACTCCACGATCTCGTGGTCACTGCAGCCAAGGCTGCCCATGAGCTTCACATTCCCAACCAGCCTCTCTGTTGGTGTGAACAAGGTCTAGTATGCCACCTTTCCCTGCTGGATCCTCTATTGCTTGGAGGAGAAAGTTAATCAGCAGTGCACTCTAGAAACAGATTGAACAGGACCGGTCCCAGCACCGAACCCTGGGGCACTCCACTAGATACAGGCCTCCAACTAGACTCTGTCCCTTGACCACTACTCTCTGGCTTCTATCCTGCAGCCAGTTCACCATCCACCTCACTACCTGATCATCCAGTCCACACTGCCACAGTTTGGCTGCGAGGATCATAGGATCATAGGATGTTAGGGGTTGGAAGGGACCCAAAGAGATCATCGAGTCCAACCCCCCTGCCGGAGCAGGACAAAACTATCTAACACAGATCACAGAGGAAC